>VTPC01000874.1:290120-316748 GCA_011009095.1 Ignelater luminosus
AAAAAAAATAAAAAATAAAATAAAATTCCAGTGGCGTGCATCCCAAAAACCGTTTTATTTTATATCTTTGGCAGTTATAAACCTGCGGTGATGCAATTTGGCAGTTTTAAATCTGCGGTGATGCAGTTTGGACATTGGCAACATTGTTGTTTTTAACATTGTTGTTCTTAGAATGGTGCTGATCAACACTGTCGTTTTAAAAATTGTTGAGATGAACCTTGTCGTGATTAACATTGTTGATTTTAACATTGTGATCAATATTGGGGTGATGAACATTGCGGTTTTGAACATTGTTGTTTTTAACATTGTTGTTTTTCAGCATTGTTCTGATCAACGTTGTTCTTTTCGACGTTGTCGTTATCGGCATCGTGGTCAACGACGTGTATGCCATCGATTTTGTCGGGATCCACACCGCGGGGACCGAGTAGGGATTGTGCGGCGAGCCTCGCGGACCGGTAGGGTAGCTTGGCGAGCCTTGAGATCCAAGCCTTGTTTCATTTATATAATTTTTAACATAATTATATTCCGAATATGTTCAACGAACTCCGATAGGAGTCGTTACTGAATTTGCGAAGTCTGTTTGTCTGTCTGTCCGCATTTTTTTTAATTTTGAAATCTTGACCTCAGATTTGGATATTACATCAAAAACTAAAGACAACGTGATGTCTTAGTTTTTTGATATTTCTTCGGGAAATGACCGCCGAAATTTGAAAAACCTTCAAAATTTATTTTTACTTTAGAATCGTAGTCTTCGTCAAAAAAAAGTAAGGTATACGTATACTTTTAGTTTCTTGATATCACCTCGGGTACTTGGTCAAAACGGCCGCCGAAGTTTGAAGAAAAAGTAACAAAACGGAGTTTGTTGTGGTGTATGCTTTGCATTTCCAGATGTTTTTAAACTTGAATTTTAGTAATTCACGTATTTCGAACAAAAACAACTAATTCTTTAATTTAAGATTCTTGGATATTCCCTAATCAATTGCTCCAACGATTTAATTGCTATCAAACTTGGTTATATGTAAGTATATCAAAACATCATATTTTATTACTTATGGTTTTTTTTGATGCAATCGGCCCTTAATATCTAAGAAATTAAACATCAAAGACTGAAAATAAAATAGTTTTCGCCTTAAATTTTTGGTCGATTGTGATGCGAACTTGATAAGGTTTGGATGCGTCCACAGTTCAGAGGATAGCGACAAGCAACGCTCTTATCTCATTTCTTAAAACAAACAAAAGGTATTGGAGTAGTTTTAAGTTTTAGGAAGATAGAAAATATAATAAAACAGGTACTGCATTCAACACACTGAAGCTAAACAGCACTCGAAAAAGATTTCTACTTCAATTTATGTCAATGGTTTCCAGAGTTTTATAAAATTATATTGAAACCACGTGAAGATAGAAAATCCTGCTACATCACCAATCAATACTTTCAAAAAGACTTGTAAAATTCTAATTTGAAATATTTCCTTTTTTCCCCGTAAAAAGTCTGTTTTCGCTCAGTAGGTGGAATCGAACCACTTCGGCGCTAGCCGACTACAGATTTGAAGTCTGCACCCCAGACCACTGAAGGTCAACTGAGCAGTTTTTGTTTGTCTTGTTTTACTTATAAACCACACGCTATATTCATTTGTGTTTGCGAGAAATATTTCAAAAGAAATTAAAATATTATCACCAATAGTACAGTTAAAAATATATGCAACTACGAAAAGGAAGAAAAAATGGAAAATTTATAAAATTATTAAACTAAAATACAAATATAAAAATTATGCTTTTTATAAAATTCTAATATTCACATATATTTCTTTTTAATAGAAACACGCAGCTTGGGTTGCCTATACGTAAGGTAAAAATAAACCAAGAAAATCACGTTCATTTGCTAAAAGTCATTATTAAATAATTAATTAATTACCTACAAATATTGCATAGCAATTATTTATTATTCGGATGTGACAGTGATCGAACGTTTATTACTAGTTTATGTTTTCAGTTTTCTAATAAAAGATTTTATTTCTGATAATCAAGAAGGGAATGTCAATAATAACAAAAAATTCTAAATAATAGAATTTGATTTTATTAGTTATATAGACACACAAATTTCTTTGATTTATTTAACATTGAATTGTTTAACAGAATGACCTTTCGAAGAAAAAAAACATTTGTCATGTAAAGTGTTTGTTGACTAACACATAAATTGGGTACCTACTACTAAAGGACATTTATTATTGCGTTTGACAATACATGCAGTACATTATTGTAGCTTTATTACTATCAGTAAAAGGTAGATGATCTATTTAGTTATATAACCTGCACTGGAAAATATTATGTAATTTTATGGTTTGATTGTGATCTTAGAATTTGATGACTGACTGCGTATAAAATATTCATAGACTAACATGAAACAGGTGGATGTTTTACTTTTATACCTCTATATGTAAATTGTATGTGATTCAACTGGTAGTATAATTATGATAAAGTTACTACTATTTACAAAGTGTTTAATTTTAATTCATTTAAAATTCCTTATTGGATATGAACATTTATACCCATTTTCGTACAGTATTGAAAATATTGCTTCTAATAAATTAATAAATTATTTAAGTGATTTGGTAAATTTCTATCCTTATTATGAAATCAATTTTCACTTTAATTCAAAAAGTAATTATTTAATTGATCAAACAATAGTTAAAATAAATAATCTTAATGCAGTATCGGGTATGATAGTATACAATTATAATCATCACAAAGACAGTCAAAAATCTAGATCTTACACTACAAAACTACTTCATTTAGTAGTGTTAAATGATCCAATGGAATTTGTTTTATACACGAAATATGTTTCAAATATAAAATCTACTGATATTGTTCATTTTGTGATACAAAATCAAAATATCATATATGACCTAATAAATATTATTGGTTTGAATCATTTTGGCAACGTTTTATTTATTATTTTCAATGAAATAGAATCATCTATAAAAACATATACAGTTTGCTACTTTTGTGGAAATCTTAGCAAAAAGCTGGTTGAATTGAACATTTCTAACAGGCAAACGGATAACACAAGACTTAAAGCAAGAACTTTTACCAATTTCTATGAAGATATCTTTAAAGTTGCATTTATAAATTACTTTCCGGTTGTATGGTGCAAGAAAACTGGAAATGAAATCTTCATTAACAATAGAAGATACAAACAATGTGTTAAAGCAGAAGGCCCAGAATATCATTTAATGAAAATGATGGCTAAACTGTTAAAATTCAAAACCATTTTGATACTACACGAAGATGAATATTTAGAAGCAGTGAATGAAACTGGTCATGGTATGTTTAATGTTGCTATGGGTGGAATAACTGTCACAAAGAAACGAACTGAACTTGCTACATTTACTACTATGTATTGGTATGAGGGTTATAGTTTGTTATTCTTTTATCAAAAGTGGTTGTGGGAAGAGCTGTTAGGATTCTTACAACCATTACAGACAGTGTTATGGATCAGTGTGGTTGCAGTATGTCTATTAAATACAATCATTTTTGGTTTGATTGATCAAAATGAAAAATATAAAAATTCCAGGATATCATTAATAAATACTTTTGTGGTAAGTTATGTGATCAAAATAAGAAAGGACCATATGAGTATCGAATGTAAAAGTGACAGTTTGCAAAATTATAGATTAGAAAGTCAAGTCAAGTACACTAGGGATCTTGTCTGATGTATTACTAGCACTGCAAAATCGTTAACCCTTGATTCTATATAATTTGAATAAAATTAATACTTTTATGTATACAACCGTGAGAGATATCTTATAAATCGCACTCTCTGGGATAACGTAATATTTATATTGTTTTCAAATTTGTTTACTGTTTACACTGTTTCTAAGTGCGTTGCTATCATTTTTAACAATGAGATTCAGCTGTTACTTTGAATTAATATTCATAAAATTTCGATCGAAAGTAGTTAGTCCATGATTGAGAGCAGCAAAAATGGTTTCATTTGCAAAAAATTCAACGGTTCTACATAAAATTCTGTACACAATTCGTGGGATACACTATTATCGCACTCACATGGTTACGCAAAACTCGGGCTAACGCCCTCGTTTGCGTAATTTCCATGTTCGTGCTATCATAATGCGTGTATCCCACTTATTGCGTAAATAACTATAATTTGCATTTAAAAATGTGACAAAGTACCTAACCTATAAATATGACAAGTATAAGGTATCTGACATAGTTATTTTAGTGCGTTTAGTCACAGAGAAGGCTGTGGTTTAGTAAATCGGAAGTTATTAATATATAACCTCAAATACTTTTATGACATTTCATTAGCGCACTATATTAAAAGTTTGTATTCTAACCTCAAATTGATATTGTTTTTAAAATGTAAATTTAAAATTAAATGGATTCCTAGTAGTCTGATTACTTTTATGAACCAAACGCTGCTGTATTCTTACACTATAGTTTTTTAAACATTTTGTCTCTGTTTTAATCAATTTACAACAAAATATGTTTGCATGATGTTACACCTATGATGCATATATTTGTTTGTCATCATGATACTATAGTCTGTCCCACGACCAGATAGAGTAATAAATCATTATGGGAGGAGCTAGTTGACAGCAGTCCGTTTTACACTTAATTAAAGAGCTACTGATTTCCCTCAAATTTGAAATTGCACTGGCGTTGTTACATTCTGTTTGCTGGTGTGAAGCTGACCCACCAATTAGGAAATATCTTTCAAGCTGCCAGCTCTTCAAGGGGCGTTTTTATTACTCTATCTGGTCGTGGAACAGACAATAGATTAAGATTACATGGATCCAAAATTAAAAAAATAGACAAAAACTATACACTTAAAGATCTACATCGGGCACAATACATACAAAATATTGCCTAGCAACTGAAAATCACCGAAAGGTCTTTTAAAAACTGCCTAAACCTGTTCATTTTCTTGTTTTCACTAATTATTATTTGCGCTTTTTCAATTCGTTCTCTATTTTATTTTTTAGATATGCATGCAGCTGTTAGTAGAACAGCAAGCTTCACACAAAACTTTAAAAAGACTACGACGCAGGTCCTTATTGATGCTAGCAGCATGGTATATAGTCTGCGTAAACATAAACACTGCATATAAGAGCAAAGTATTGTCATCACTTCTTAATCCTTACTACGAAGAACCTAGTGATTTTTTTGATTTTCTTGAAAAGAATTACGAAATGGTAACAAATAGTAACTATAATGATGTCGTTAGTGCTTTATTTCGATATGGAAAAGTCCTTAAAGACTACAGGCATATTTTAAGGTGCGTTCTTAATATTCTGTTTCTTTGACTTTTAGTAAAAAAATGCGTCTTTGTAGTAATCCAGTACTTAAGGACAGTATATGTGAAGAATTTAATTATGTTGCAAATAATCATGCTGCAATGATAGATGAATACACATCGCTGCGGTATGAAGTACGGACAACTTGCTCCGATTTAGTAGAAAAGTACAAAGAAAAGCTCTTGAATGTGAGAATAACAAAACCAAGCTATATGTTTGGATACGGTTGGGCTTTACCTAAAGGGGCGCCATATGAACGAGTTTTTAATAGAATGATCAATCGGATTGCTAGAAGTAAGTATTTGTTATGACTCGTAACAGTTGTAGGTAGGTATAATTGTTATGTTACAGCTGGATTAATTCAAAAATGGAGGAGAGACGCAACAAGAATTTTGGATGCTAACCATACCCATTTTCCTTATCATCCTGAAAATACACTTGCAAGTGCAGGTTACGGAAATGTTACTTTGAAAACGTTACTGTCGCCATTATTTGTTTATGTAGTAGGAAATGTGTGTGCTATCGTAGTTTTTGTAATAGAAATTGTTTACTCCAAGAGTGCTAATAATTGTACACTATTAAAAAGAAATAGAATAATGTAAATAAGATAACGTACGTTTGTTATGTGGTTTTATTAGGTGGATATTAGCTCTAATAAACATATTTACAGTCTCATAATTTTACTTAACTTTAATTGCAGTTTACATTAGTAAATATAGAAAAATAGTACAATGCAAATAATGTTACTTTTGCCTGGAATGTAGATTTCTTTAACGCAAGACTGCGTCGACTGTTCTTTTCCACGGTTTTCCTTAAAAGTCTTCCTGTAATTAATTACCTCTTGTCCCATTGTTATTTTCACAATTCCTAATATTTCCAATCGTGGTTAAAGTTGAGAGTTTCTAAAGCTGGCAATAGTCTTATATCTTCTTTTCCCTCGTGGAGAAACCAGTTTAGTTCGTCGTGTACACCGGGGCAAACTGCAACTTCTTCCGGGACCGTTCCGACGCCCCGCTCGAAGTCATAGAGAAGCTACTGTCGCTCCGAACCGCTTCCACCTACCCTGGATCTTCCGTGGTGAACACCGATTTCATGGTGACTGACCTCCTCCGTGAAACGGTCATCCTCGGCTACCAGTTCCTGGAGCAGCAGCAGGCGCTCGTAGACACTACCCGACGCTGCAACCATCTAGGCTTCGAGAACCGGTCACCGATTCGGTACAAAGTAGACTTTGAAGCGTACCCGTATCTCACGCCGTTACTGCTGTCGTTTGCAAAGTGCTTGGCGATTCTGCGGACATTTTTCACGAAAAGCTTCGGCCTACGACAACCAAGACAACACAACACAAGATCCGGCTACAAGAAAACACCTCTTTCCGGCAGCGCCCGTACAGGTACTACAAGGAGAAGAAGAAAATAATTAACGACCAAGTGGAACAGATGTGAGGAAAAAGAGCGATTAGCCTTGTTTCTGTGTGGATTCCCGGAGGTTCGACAAACAGATCCGCTACGAGGCGACGCCGCTCCTCATCATCCACTAGACGATCCGAGACCTGGGTCAAGCGCACGTCTTCTCAACTATAGATCTAAAGTCCGGTTACTGGCAAGTATCGATGGAGGCCACCAGCCGCCAGTACACCGCCTTCGCCACTCCCGACGGAACTCTGTAGCAGTTCCGCGTTATGCCATTCGAACTCAAGGGAGCACCTGCCACTTTTCAAAGGCTCAACAAGAGATCCTGACGGGGTACCTACACAAGTTTGCGCTCGCGTACTTGGATACTCCGAAAACCACCGCCAGCACCTAAAACACCTCCGTCTAGTTTTCGAGTGTCTCCAAGCACACGGCCTCCAATGAAACCCTGAGATATATTATTTCTTTTGTCGGCACCAGCCCACAGTAGCAGCACCTGCAGCAGATCCGTGACGCTACGCCGGGTACCTTTCTGAGAGTTTGCAGATGGCTGCGTGATTACGTCCACGAATTCGTCCGTATTGCCGCCCCACTAACAGATCTTCTCGCTGTAAAAAATAAATGGCTTTGGGGTACTTTGAAAAACGCTTCTTTCGAAACCCTCAATTACGGTTTGTTCTGAAAATAAGACATAATGACATTGGATGCAAACAAGAAAATACGTCTCTTTTTTTGATCAGTACAGCATATAAAAAAATTCGAGCATTTACAAAAAGTTGATGTTTCATGATTATGCTATTTCGCGTGGAATGGCTCCAATGTCAATTAGACCTAATCAGTTTGTTCCTGGAGTCCATTATCAGTGTACTGGGCCACCACTAACATACTGCGTGTGCAACAACCAATTTGACGGCAAAACTTGATCATAACCATTTTTCCAGTATAATAGAAATTGAACTTCAATTGTTGAAAAGTACCTGTTATGTAGAAAATTCTAATTATTGATATACTAATGTAGCGACAAATAGTATTTCACCTGATTTTTGATTATTTAACCTGTTTGCCTAATTCTGCCCGATTCTTTTACTTTTTTTGTTTAATAAATGTTTAAGGTCCCATGTAATATTACCTGTAAAAGTTTTTTTCCTTGTTTTCGTGTGTTTATAAGCATTAAAACAGTTAAATTAGCAATCTAACTGCATTATTAGTAATTACTTATCGTCTATAATAAGCAAAGTAATTATCTTATCTTATAAGCATTAATTGAGTACCACTTAAATTGTCTAAATATATTGATATTCCATAACACTTTCTTGTCAGATTTTTATTTCACGTTTAAAACATTATATTTACTCTTTTGTAATCATTCCAAAAGGATGAGTATTGTTCTTATTAATAATAAATTCTAAATTCAGTAGATATGATCGTGCACTACATAATAATAAAGAGGAAAGATAAATAACTCTTGCGTTCTTACACATGCAAAGCTAAAGTAAAATAAACAACCCCCTATTTGAACTGTTCCTTTATATAATTCAACGGAATAGTTTGGTATTTTAGTAAAATGCATTTTTTTATAATTGTAGTAGGACTTCAGTATCTTATGTACATATTTGGACACTTTTTACAATTTCATATTAGATTTAAACGAAACTAAGAATCGATATTTAATGCAAAATAAACATAATTATAGTGTTAATAATAATAATAGAGAAGAAAATACAAACAGTGATAAACGAGCATTGTATACTTATGTGTGTGTGATTATTAACTCAAAATTGGCGTTTTCGTTTTTAAAAACGCAGCACGACAGGTGAGCTAAACAAATAACGAGCCGATTTCAATTCATCAACGTCCACTCCCTGATATTTTATTCACATTCGTATATAACAGCACTTATAAAACTGAAGCGTTTACTACAGATTTCTAGACAATAATAACAGTATGTTAAAGATATATGTCCTCTTATGTATCACATTAAAAATTGCCGATGGGAAATTAGAATATCAAGAAGATTATCAGACTGACAAGAATAATTTGATCGGGATGATTTGCGACGTTATTTATTCCCATAAAGATTTCGAAACGTTTTTTCACTTTGATAATGGCTATACTAGTCTGGTCGATAATATTATAATGGGCATAAATAACAAAACGATGAAAAGTGTAAATTTGATATATTATGACGAAAATGTAGTTAACAGTAACGATTTGTTTATAAGACCGCTGGTTAGAAAAATTCTAAATGTTGTCATTTTAAGCGATATGGAAAATTTCGGACTATTTCTAAATGTGTCTGAAAATGTAAACGAACACGACGAAGCTCTTTTTATTATACCGAGTTTAGATATTGATAGAACATTTTTATCTGCAGATTGGCATCTAAAAATATTTGGGAAAATTCTTGTTATAACTGTCGATGTTAAGCAACAAGTTCGCGTGAATGCACTTTGTTATTTCTGTGGAAGAAACAGCGGTAAAATAGTCCAAATCGCTGCTAATGGGACTTTATTATCAAAGTTAACTTTTGACAAAAAAGAATTTAAAGACTTCTTTCAACATACCTTCAAAGTTGGTTTTACGGAATATTATCCGTTTATTTCTTGTAAACAAATCGAAGAAACCACGGTAGACAACGCTACCATACACGTGTGTTTAAAAGCGACCGGAAGCGAGAACGAATTGATTGCACTGATGTCCCAGAGATTGAATTTTACCTACGAATTAATTTTGTACCCAACTTATACACAGCTGATAAACGATTTAGACACGGCAAAGATAGATTTTGTAATCGGTGGAATAACGGCTACTTCTGAAAGGGCTGAAAAGACTACATTCACGAGACAGTATTGGTTCGAAGGATATTACTTTTTATATATTCTTAGCACGAATTTAAAACAAGAATTAAGTCGAGTCTTGGATCCGTTTGATGGACATCTATGGTTGTTGGTAGCTACCTCGATTTTTGTTACGTCTCTAGTTTTATACGCACTCGACCGTGTTGAAAGTTCTGGAATAAGAAGGATAACTTGCTCTGAAAGTTTATGGGTAAGTAAGTTTGTTTGTCATTTTGAGGTTAACATTTGTCAGTGATGAAGTCATTGGCTTTGAAATAAAATCTATTGATGAAAAATCCTAAAGAAACTGTTAATATAAACTTTTTTCGTTTACGAACAATCTAAATTAACACTGTTAAGTTTAATAATCAACAAATATCAAAAAATGTGTTTGATGAGACAGTTGTCAAGCCAATTGTCTCAAAACAAAGTAACTGTGCAAACCAGTGTTGCCAGATGTCAAAAATCAGTATTATTACTATAGTCTGTCTCACGACCAGATAGAGTAATAAATCATTATGGGAGGAGCTAGGTGACAGCAGCCCGTTTTACACTTAATTAAAGACCTACTGATTTCCCGCAAGTTTGAAATTGTGCTGGCGCTGTTACATTCTGCTTGCTGGCGTGAAAATGACCTACCAATCAGGAAATGTCTTTCAAACTGCCCGCTTTTCAAGGGGCGTTTTTATTACTCTATCTAGTCGTGGGACAGACTATAACTTTCAGGAAAAATCCTCGAAAAAAATCATCAACCAAGACATGGCGCTAGATCTCGTCAATATAATCATCAGCTACAACCAATGTTGACAGAACTGACTATAAATCTTTAAATCTGAAGATTTATAACATTTATTATGATTTTTGACAATATATTTTTCTATTGTGGCAACAGTGTGGACACCTGATTATCATCCTCAAACTAGTCTTTTAGATTAAGTGTTGCTAACCTTCCTGCTATGTCGGGAAATCTCGCGATTTTCTTACGGTCTCCCTCTTTTAATACAATCTCCCGATATACAATCGATTTTAAGCCGTTGGAGCTAGCTAATATCCACCATCCAAACTCCGAATCTCGTAGGACCTTAATTTCTGCAGGCATTAACAAGTAATTTAAAAAAAAGTTTAATAATACATCTGTAGACGGTTGGTTTTTCGGGGAGCGGGTCAAAGAAGCCAAAACTTTGGAGAGACCTTCAACAGAGTTGAGATCCTTATCATCAACTAAAGTTAAGGCAGAAACAGGGCATCCAGTCCACTTCCTTTAAACTCTACATACCTACCTCAGACAATGGTTAGATCACAGCGAAGCAAACAGAAGGAAAACCGCAATCGTCAGGCAAGTCTCAACTTAAGCAGTTGCGGAAACCATACAGGCAGAGCAAGAAACACTAAATAAGGTACAGTCTATTCATAGTGGCAGATTCAAATCGTTCCTCAATTTCTGCAAACGCTTAGCAGCAGACACTATAATTTTAGAATGGATCAAAGGACGCCGCATTCTATTTACCAAACAACCCATACAAGTACAAGTTCCGAAAAAACAAAGTTAGTCGCCTAAATAGAAAACACTGCTAAAGGTCAACTTCTGGTTCATTTTCTTTGTTGGAGGAATTCCAGGGTGTTATTGCATGCCACCTGAGGTTCGTGTGATAAACTCCCCTTTTCCGTGCAACATATGGTATATTTCAAACTTGTTACCTTGAGATTTGGAAGGAAAAAACAAGAGAACTCGATATAATTAGGAAAGATCCAAAAAGGATATACAATCTATCGATCTAAAATCTTGATAATTTTTTACTATGTTTGGAAATTATCTTTGTTCTAATAATCAGTCTAAACATTTCTAGTCCAACTAATAAGTCATTTGTTTCAGGTGTGTTTGCATATGGCAATAGAACAAAACACCAACATAAAGCAAGTATTTAGAGTTCGTCCAGGTCCAGCTATTTTATTAGTGGCATGGATTTTAGTGTGCTTAAACGTAAGCACGGCCTACAAAAGCAAACTATCAGCTATCGTAATGAATCCGCCGTATAGGGAACCTAGCGATCTTCGAGAATTGGTCGAAAACGATTACGGATTTGTAGTAAACGATAGATATATCGACGTTTTTTACGCTTTACTGTTTAACACATCCGATCCTGTCGTTCAGAGAGCATACAGGTAAAATGCAAATTTCTTCCAAATTTGATTCTTGTAACCGATTGCTTTTCAGTCGGGCAGTTCGCAAAGAAAATCTCTGTGAAGAATTTATATACGCTGTAGAAAATCGTGCAGCAATATTAGATGAATATACATCCCTACAATACGAACTACGTAGAACCTGTAAAGGTGAAATGAGAGCAAAACGTAAAGAAACTGAAATCATGGGCAGCACTCAAATAAGAATAGCAAAGAAATCATTGAGGACAATTGGTCAAGTTTGGTTATTACCAAAAAGAGCAGCTTATAGGTCTGGTTTTGACGAAGTCCTCGGACAAATTGTCGAAGGTATTTTCTTTTGCGTATTTAAACAGCTCGAAAATGTTCTAAGTCATTTTTCAGCGGGATTAGTGGAAATGTGGAAAACAAAGTACACAAAAGACATGTTAAGAAATTCAATTCCGGAAAGTCGCAATTCGAAATCGGAACATTATCATACTCCCTTGTCTTTAAGACTTTTATTGTCGTTATTTCTAGTTTATGCAGTTGGTAATGTGTGTGCCGTACTAGTTTTTGTAGTCGAATCAATTTTTTATCATAAAAGGCACGTGGATGTACAAAGAAAAAGTTCTTTGTATAAACCAGCACTTGATCCAGAAGTTGTTTTAAAAGATAAATAAAATTTATAAAAAATAATTACTTCAGAATTGTCTTTTTACCTTAAAGTAGATTCACTGAAACTTTCCTGACATGTTACATACAAAATGTTTTGTAATACTGGTTTTTAATGCAGAAAAATAATTAAAAATTGTTTTAATTTTTCTTTAGAATCGTATTATAGATATTTACGTTTCCAAGGTGACAATTGAGAGTTTCTAACTTAACAAGACACCAATAAAAGTTGAATTTTGTTTTGTTTCCTTGGTTACCAAGTAAATATATTGCGCAATATTACACCATGTTGCATTTATACATTTTTCCTGTTTTCTTATTAATTATTATGGAATTGTACGCGGTTAATGAATGGTAAGTACATTTAAGATAATATCATTTTCCTAATTTGTGAAAGTAATTCCAGGTGTTTTCTTTTGTAGATGAATACGAAGTTTGGCGAAAATTCAGTAAAAAAAAAAAAAAAAAACTGTACACAAAAGCTACGCAGAAAAATATAAGTAGCCTCGTCAAAGTTCATATAACAAGTATCACCAGATTCCAGATCGCGTAGGTTGGAACAGAGTTGGAACAGGCGAGGAGATACAGTACACTGCGTTTGCTTCAATTCGCCTGACAACATCCACCTTTCCGACAAAGCCCTTAAAGCCCGGAGATTAGGCGTCACGATTTTCGGGAGCACCGCACAGTAGCGAATAAATTCTTCAAAATCTCGAAAGGGATCTCTCATGTCTGGTTGGTGTACCCCACATATGTCAGACCTTAGAACGTCCAAACAGTTAAGGTACCACAGATTATCATACTTTTAATAGTAGTTTTTGTTCAAAAGATACGATTTTATAGGTTCAAAACTTGAAATAGTCTTTCAAGTGTTCTGACAACAAAAGAGCACTTGCAAAACTACGTGACGTTGGACGTAACGTTATTTTTGTGTAAAATGTTGTAATTGTGTCGAATGCGCAAATTTTACAGAAACAGAACATTGATCATGTATAAAGATCGTTAAAGAATTCAGCTGCTAGTTCCAGGAACGTCTCGTGCTAGGGTAGCAACCCGTCTGCCTCGTGGACCACATCGGAAAAGTACGAGAAAAGACTAAGCTCTTCCGCAAACTCCGGTTGGGTTCGATGTCGTAAAGTTTCCGGCGAGGTAAGTAATTGGAGTTGAAAAGCGCGGCGGCGATTGGTGTGTGTACCTGAAGTATTAGTGGGCGGTCGTTGGTGGGCATGGCAATAATTGACTGAAGTGTTGATAATGATGATGAAAAGTGTCGGCTATACTGGCGGAGGCTTCGGATACAGGACGGAGCGTCGAAGATTGTGCGGAGATTTTTTAACAAAACCTCTGTGTTGGATGAAGAAGCCCGGTGTGGTATCACAGAGAAGCAGGTGGTTACAGGTTATTGACTAGGATGTAGCCGAAGGCCGGTTATTGTTTGGTGCCCGGATGTTGCCGAGCAGATGTTATGTCGGATGTGATGTTGTTGAAGGCCTAGTTGTCGCGGACGGCGTCTTCGGATACTGGATGCATGATGGAGAAGTGAATAGCGAACGCTGAAGGAGAGCCCGTATTCGCGGATGGATAGATGTGGCATACAAATAGTTTTCAGGGCTACATTCCTACCCGTGCATTCGTAAGAGTGAGCTCGGTGGCAGCCAACAAACGGTGGCAGTGACAAAATGAGACTTCGAGGCCGTCAAACCTACTAACACATCGGCCCGCGACGCGGACACCCGGAAGAGAAATGAAGCCGGGATTGAAGGCCGGCGCTGCTCCTGGGCCTTCGCTTCCCAAAACAAAGATTGTCAGGAGACAGCAAGGTAACAGGATACGCCAGCCGGAAGAACATCAGCGGGGCGGGTGCGCCTATCACAGACTGTCAAGGAATAGGTAAAGAGGAACCACTGCCGACGTCTGAACCGAACGGACACCACGCGGAACTGCAACGCAACACAGATCACCAAAGACAACACCACAATATTCCAGCGAGAATAGCCCGGTTCGACCAGACGGCGTCTTTTTTTATACTATATGCAAAAAAGTTCGGAACGGATCAGACCGCAGGGAGACCGGAAAAAACCCGACTAAAGATGATTCGTCCGGGAGTGTCACCCCGAGAAAGCCAAGCTTTAAGGACGCCAGACGTATTTTGTATTGAACCGCACGCATTTAGTACTGCATTTTTGTACTGATCTGGATTTCTTACATTTTCGTACTGCATCGACCGCTTACATCTTCGTACAGATCCGAACCGCTTACATTTTTGTAGTGATCCGGACCGCATACATCTTGGTACTGATCCGGACCTCTTACATCTTCGTACTGCACGGAATCAAGATCCTTTAAGTACTGCACCTTACGGGGAACTTTCTCGTACTAATCCGGCACGGCACTTGAAGCATGAGCGTTGAGAGGCACAGTTTCTGTGGAGGGGGGGGGAGCACAAGTTTGGGAATTCGAAAAGGACATTCCCCTATCTCTGGTTGGGAGCTCAAGGATAACCCCACATGTTTGATTGGAAGTACTTACGTATAATAGGCTTTGGGAGCTGAAATAGTTAAGATGGCATTACAATCGAAGCAAACAAATGTTTGAATCTGAAAATAATTTTCGATATGATTTCTCTTCTACATAGATTTTAAATGCGTGCTCATTGCAAACACGATTTTCTTGTTTCTACCAGGAACTGAGATAGATAAGTTTCTTGATGAATTTACAATATAGGGTTATTCAGACTCGAGGCTCTCACCATTGAGAGAGATCATTTAAATTGGAGAAAAGCTGCGTATTCTAATACTCATTAACAAAAATATAAAAAGAAATATGACTTTTTATCATTTGTCTTTGAAATAACCTCAGAAACTTTCTACAAGGCTTCTTTTGGATGTAATATTAAACGATACACTGGAATTTGCTATTTTGGTGACAAATTGTAAGCTCGCCAATCTCGCTCTGTGTGAACACCAGCAGTCATAAAAACTGTCAGATCCTAACCGAAAACTGATAGCTCTGCAGACGAAACCGTCAAGAGAAACCTTAAAACGAGTGATCAACCAAGAAAGAAAAAAGTCGCTGCTTACTTTACAAAAAAATTAGGAAATTATGGAAAGTTGTTTCTTTGTCGGTGTTCTGCTGAAAAGGTTCCTCGTGTGCAACCAGCTCATCATCCGGTATCTAGAATGGTTTGACTGAGAGTTTCTTACTTGGATACCACTTAAATTCAGTTTTGTTAAAAAGGTGACAAGACTAGGGCTAAGGTGTATGATAGACGTGTAAAGCTACCGTGTTCAATATAAGCACTGGGTTTTTAACTAGATTCAGTGTCTGCTGATAAGTTAAAGTTTTCATCAAAATATTGATTTTACTTAACACAAAGATTGGCTTTGATCAAGCACAGACCTGAATCCTTTAGATTACAAAATTTGGTGACTTTTAGAGAAAAAAAAAAGACGTTTGCTACACTATCCACCAAAAGTTATCTCTGGTTCAAACTACTGACACGGAAGTCGAGCATGCTGTCACATATGATTGGCTTCGATGACTACAAGCCTGTGTGAAAGTACAAAGAGTCTATTTTGGGTAAATTATGTATTAATTTTTCGTATCTTGGAGCTTGTTTATTTTTTGGTTATTTTTTGTTTTGTTACCATGGTAACGCTTACTACTGTTTGCTGATTGGCTGAACCTATTTCGAAATAAATTCATTTCAATATAGTTATAGTCCAGAAATGAAGATGTGTGCACAAACTACTAGACTTCTTCGTTTCAAAGCGGAAGAACAAGAATTGTCACAATCGATACAATCTAAGTTTTTAGATTATATAAATATTATTGTTAAGTTCCGATTGTGAATGACAGAACGGGACTAAATAAAATTTAATGATTTATTAAACATAAATAAAGAAAGAAGGCTGTACAATCGATTTAACATTTAACATTACAGAAAGATTATTTTAAATTTAGAAATCTGAAAATAAAAGTTCTTGACATTAATAATGAGAAATAAACACTACGACAAAACGTTTATATCTTTTGTATGTACCTATTACAATTTTAATGCTTGTTGCTGGTTACACCCTAGTTACACCCACCTTTACGTGTGTGATGATAAAATTACATGCTTATTGACAGTTTTTGAAAGATAGTTCAAAATCGGTTTATAACTAACTAACTAGGCGCATATGTGATTTATTGCTTTTTTAGTGCATGTGTACACTTCCAATACTTACAGTTCTATCATGAATCATTAATATATAAAAGTAAAGAATTAAATCTTTATTGTATTATAACGTCTTTATTATTATTTTAAACAGTTTTTTGTTTATACTTATTCTAATTCAATTAAATCCACTCACTTCGAGTCACGTGTGTAAAACTAATCAATTAAAGTAATAGGCACTTTAAGCGAAGCGTTACTCTTCTGGTCGAGAAATGATGAACTAAATTGAAAAGGCATTTAGGTTTATTTACATGTTGTTTACTGCATATTTCAATTTTTAGGATGAATTAAAAGGTTATTTAGATAAAATGAATATTTATTGTTAACTCTTCGTGTTTCTGGTGCAGCTCCAGCGCATTTTATTTGTTTGTCATAAGTTCAACAACCTAACCTAACCTAACTTGCCTAACGTAACACGTGGAAATTCTCTTAATCCATTTAGAATTACATTGCTAGGTGGCATTTAAAATTGTTCCAGATGCCGAGGTCACATAAGTAAATACTTCGAAAGAGCTAAGCCTTACACTCACTTTGCAACGAGATAAATGACAGATTCAATGTAAAGCACTTGCTACAAATTCAATAATTTATCAGTATCATCATATTCTACGGACAGCAGTTAAATAGCGGCGACTTGCGTTAACTTTACAACATGTACAGCTATAACTGATAAAATCTTTTATTAAAATCCACCGTTGAAAGTTATTTTGTACTATTCTGTATATAAGATTACAAAAGTCGATAACCTAGAATCTCTGCAAACAAAACAAACATGGGGGTGATTAGACTGCGTTTTCAGTCAGTGTTGCCAACTTGAGGGATTTATCCCTTATTAAAGGAATATTTTACCTACATGGTATGTAGTAGATAATAAAGAATTTCTTTTAAATTTTATGCAATAATTAAGGGATTTTTGAGTTTCGTACTAAATTTTGGATTTCTCGGCCTTTCGGACTTCTTAGATCTGTCGGTCCATTCGGAGCTCCGGCATGTTGAATCGTTTGGGTCTCCGGTCTGTTGAGTTTTTTGAATTTCTCGGCCCTTCGGTTTCTTAGATTTGTCGGTTCGTTTGAAGTTCCGGCATGTTGGATCGTTGGGATCTCCGGTATGTTAAACTTTTTGGATTTCTTGGCCCTTTGGGGTTCTCAAATCTGTCAGTCTATTCAAATCTCCGGCATGTTAAATCGTTCGGGCTTCCGGCCTGTTGGGCTTATGGAATTTCTCGGCGTTTAGGGTTTTTCAGATCTGTCAGTCCATTCAGAGCTCTGGCATGTTAGATCGTTTGGGCCTGCTACCTGTTGGATTTTTCGGCCCTTTGACTTCTCGAATCTGTCGGTCCAATCAGAGCTCTGACGTGTTGGATGGTTCGAGCCTCCGGCCTGTTGGGCCTTTTGGGGTTTTCGGCTCCGCGAGCTTCTCGGATCGGTCGGTCCATTTGAAGCTCCGGCATGTTGGGCCGTTCGGACCGATCAAAAAGTTACTATTATGGCTGGGGCTGCACCCTCAAATGGGTCACCTTTGGTGGCCCCAGCTCGAGCTGCGTCTTCGAGTGAGCCACCTTTAGTTACCCCAACTCGGGCTACGCCCTCGAATGAGTCACCTTTGGAGGCCCTAGCTAGGGCTGCAAACACACCTTTCGAAAGCCATTTCCCCACCACACCGAAAGGTCTACGTTCCATCTCGATAGGACCAGCCGTTTCCGAGATACGAGATATTTTTCAAAAAACAAAACACGATTAGAGACTTTCGGATAGTCTGAACGACCCTCAGCTTAGCTGTTTTCTTTATCTTTCTCTTTCTATCTCTCTCTCTCTCTCTCTCTCTCTCTTCTTTCTCTTACTCTCTATTTCAAATCAAAGAGAAACAAATAAAGCTCTCAAAACCGAAACAATGCGAAAAGCAAAACCGCCGACGGGCTGACGCTTGCAACGATTGCGTGCGCTGGAACTGAAAACAAAACGGCAGGAGCTCGCCCCATTCCGTTTAGCTTCATAAGGCGCGCATGTTAAAAAAAAGATTCCCGACGCTCGTCTTGCAAAACCAGCGATGTCTCGCGTGGCGAACGCGGAAATCATCCGAAGATGTGACATGCCCCTCTCGAAAAGGGAGCAAAACACTAGCACCGCCGCCTCGTTTCCGGTATGAAAACGTTTTCTGTGCACGCATGTAAGGTTAGAAAGCCCGAAAATGGCCGGCTGTGACGCGCGATCGCGATGGACGACGCGGCGGCTGCTTCGTCTAGAAAATTTTAGCTTAAAAATATCCATACATCTACTCAGGAAATTATACCAATGTAAAACAATAAAAGATGCAGAGGTTTCTTGCAATAATTATACTGCCTATTTATATTTCGACATGCTGATGGTCTTTTTGGTTGTCGTAGTTACGCATCTGACTATCAACACGGATCACTGTGTGCATTGAACGAGCCTGAAGATTTATAACATCTAAATTATGGTTTTCGACGATATGTTTTACTGTTGTGGCAAGATTGTGATTACCTAGCTTTTTAAATTTCCAATAGAGGTCGCGACGATCGTGTTTTTGTCCTATAAACTCTGTTCGATATATTGCCTTAGTGCACACTGGTGCGCACTTTTTTATGTTAGGAGTAATCTACACGGAGATGTTTGTTATTCACGGGATGTGTAAAATTACTACACTTTCTTGCACTCTGCTACACCTTGTTAGAAGCAAATGCAAATAGGTTTGATAGTACATGGTCACAGTAGCACATTAGCTGTATCAGAGATCTCCCGTTTATCCTTAATTCAACAGTAAATTAATGTGTACCTGCCACTACGATTGTAGGTAAATCTATCCGGTACCTTTAGATTTTTCTATGCAAACGCCCCTGTAACTGGATATCTAGTTTTATTTATGATATCTGTGACTAATACACAAATTAAATCTTCTAAAGCCCAATGCACATAAAATAAAGTAACAATCTATTGCACATGACATCCAATGGACAAAAATAATATTCTTGAATACATAATTGTAATAATATGGATTGCTCAAGAAAAAAGAAATTTTTTACTTAAAACCTGTTTTTAACGATTTAAGCGGAAGTGGAAAATGAAAAAAGAATTTACAAGTTTTCAAAATTTTAAATTTTTGTGTTGCCATCTAGCGAAATGATTGAGTATTAAAACGCTTAAGATGTAGGCAACTTAGATAACATAAAAGCTGTTATGATGGTGTAATTGGGAAATTTCACAATTGCTTTTTTTGGCTATTTCTGCAAGTTTTTTGTTTTATTGAATAATAGTTAGCACCAATTGACAGTACAATGCAAGGCCGTTGTGGCCCTGTATTCTGATCGGTTGACGGTATACTTTTAAATTTCCAAACTGAGGACATTATTTATACCATTTCTGAGCATAATAAGATGTTCCTGGTGATGCTGATCACTGTATGAGAGTTTTCTAAGCTTAACTTTAAATGTCGATAAATTATAAGCTTGAATATATTATTCTGAAACGCCCAGTATGTGTTATATCTAAGTATTAACAGTCGGCAAGCCTTAGAAGCCAAGCTTTTCGTAACTTTAATAAGAACTACAACTCGAAGTGCTCCATAAAATATAAATACATATAAAATTCGTCATCGTAATTCAAAGGTGTGTTTCAGTAAATATATTTTTTATATTTCATGTGCATGTATAAATACTATACATACTCTACAGTTTCATGAGTCACATGTCCTAGATTTCAGTTAGTTATTTCTTTTAGAAAACGTTAGTTTATAATAAAGCGGTAAAACATAATTTTATTGTTGTTTTATTTTCATTTCTGTTTAAAAAGTACGATTTTTGGTTCAGATTAAATTGATATGTAGTACGCACGAATTAATTAAGAGGACAGATTATGAAAGTTTGGTATAAAAACTAGAGTGAACTGCATACTAGCATACTATACATAATTAATAATGACTGCCTCTTACGTTAAAACTTAAATCTTTTTCTTAATATTTTTCCACAATAACGTTTTAAAATAAAATGCCCTGTAACATCCCAATTTTAATACCTAATAAACAAATGTGAATGATGCTAATGAATACAGTCGATATGTTATTATCAAATGTTTTTTTTCAGTTTGTGAACTATATTCAATTCAACTGAATACACTGCCCATTGGAAGCAAACTTCTTTTAATTATAGTATAACAAAGTTATAATACATACAGGGTGATTCTTAACTTCTTTTTTTTCCTTTCTGCAGCGTTATGTATTCTTTCTCTTGGGTAGTAATCTGTTCTTGATAAACCAATGATTTTATATGTCTCCATTAATAAAAATTTAAATCCGACCGAGCTCTACGACCGACCCGTCGACCAGGAAAAACGGTATTTATGTAGATGTTGTTGTACCATTCTATCATAATATGGAGGAGCTGCGTCATGTAGGAACCACATACGTCGACAGACATCTAATGAAACATCTTTAGCAGCTCTGGAAGGTCGTTTTGCAAAAAATTTAAGCACACTCTCCCAGTTATTCGATTGGGCAAGATAAATGGGCCTATTAGCATACCTTTTACAATTATAGCAAAACATTGATTGAATATACTTGCTGATAATTGAATCTGTGTGATGTGAAAGTTTTCTACATTTCAGTAGTGCATCGTCCGCCAAACAGTGGATTGTGAGGTATTTTAAGGCTTTTTTACTTGTTTTTGGTCGTACTATATGCCCCTTAAATATTTAAAACGTTTTTTAACACCCTGTATTTGTACATTAGTAGAATGAAGTTAGCAAGTCACAATTATCAATTGATGTGCTGATATTTTGTATATTTTGATGATAATCTTCTGCTGAATCGTCAGAGTAGTGGAGGGGGTATACTCGAGCATACCCAGCGCTTCTCAAACTGTGGGGCGCGCCTCCCTGCGAGGGGGGAGCGCACTGTAGATTGACGGAGAGCGTCGTATAAATGAACAAGACAAGAAGCTCAAAATGATGCTAACGAGCTTTCTGAAGATTTTTCTACACGACCAATCCTCAAACTTCACTTTCAGGTTTTGATAACACGTTAAAAGAGGTTTTACTTTCTACCGGTCTTGTAAAAATAAAGGCAAACAATAATAAGTGCCACACTGCTCGCGCTATCCTAGATAGCAGAAGCCATGCTAATTTTACATAGAGAATTTTGCAAATAAGCTACAGCTGAAAAAAAAAGAATACTAACACCTATATTTTAGGAATTAACTGATGTTCTGCAGAATCAAATTGCATTGTTCATATACAAATATCTTGTATGCAGAACGCCTTTCAGATAAGCTTACACCACCAAAAAATATAAGGCTTGCAGATAACGATTTTAATAGGTCCCAGCCTGTTGACCTTCTTATTGGTGCCAGTAACTGTTATAAGCTATTGTGTGTTGGGTAGATTTTGAAGGGAGGTGACCGACTTGTACTACAAAAAACGTTGTTAGGCTGGGTAATCTCGGGCAGTTATCAGTCTTGCTCAAACTCGCCCAAAACTGTTTGATCACATCTATTACTGAATGATTCTGTTTATTCAAATGATTATTTAGAAAATTCTCTTTAGATATTCTGAAGAAGAAGACGTATTACCTCAGAAACCCATTGTCTAAGCCTACCACACTCAAATTACTGGACATGTAGTTCAGGACGACTTAGTTCCAATATTAGTGCGTTTACGGCAGCACAAATTTGCCTTAACTGGTAACATTGAAAAAATGTATCGTCAAGTGCTCATCTGTCCTTCCCAAAAAAGATTCCAAGGCATTCTTTGGCGAGATAGCTCTGATGTGCCAATTGACATTTACGAACTACAAACTATAACCTAATAGCGTTAGTTATTTAGTTACAAAATACCTACAATACGTAACCGAAATAAACGCAGAACAATATCCTAGAACATCTTCAATTTTAAAATCCGGTTTTTATATCGATGATCTCCTTACTGGTGCTGACACGATCGAAGAAAAACAAATTAGAAACGAGATAACTACTATTTTAGGGAGTGTAGGATTTTCAATCCAAGAATCCAAGAACTTTATACCACACAGTTAGGCGGACGTGTGCTTAATACCCACAGATATATCGTTAATTCTTCAGGAAATTGTATCGCCTGGCAGGAATTTTCTTAAGTTGTTTAGCATAGCTTTTGCCAAACATTGTTTCTGCAATGTCTATAGCAGCTGGTAGAATAAGTAACTCTGCAATCGTATGTGGCTTTTTACGTTTGGCTGTTTTATAAGCCACTTTGTACGATGTCAATGAAGCTATTTCGTTTACTGTGAAACCTTGTGAGAATTTGACTTCTGCTTCTTGAAAGATCTGAGTTTCTCTGCAGAAGATTCAGAAGGGCTTACCAATATATTCTTTGTGCAGGGTTTCTAAATGACACTTCAAATTATTCGATTTTATATTATCTGCAGTCAAAATTTTGAGACAAATAACACATTGAGGTTTTTCCTCACAGTTTATTTCGGTGCTTGTTAAACCAAAGTTTAAGTATGCTTAGTCATATTTGATTTTATAATAGGGTAAACACTGATACTGGGTGTTGTTGATGAAGTAGAAGCTTCTTCGTGCTGAAGCTTACGTTTACATACAATTTCTTCTCAGCGTTGGAACTCTAACCATACGTGAGAAAACAAGCAAGAACGGAAACTTACTATGTAACTTAGCTTTAGCTCCCAATAAAAATTTGATAATAAGTAGCACAAAGTATAAACATCCAGAGAAACACAAAGAAACATGGAGAATACCGGGAACAAATAAAGGTAATCAAATAGACCACATGCTAATATCAAAAAAGAGTATCTGCAGTAAAAAATGTAAGAAGTTACAAAGGAGCATCAGCCGATACAGACCACCATTTAGTAATCGTGAAACTAAAAGAAAAGATACACACTAGAAATGAGAAGAAACACATAGAAAAAAGATGGAGTGTTGATGAATTAGCAACAAAAACCGAAAAAAAACAATATGTAAACGAAATTAACAGGAAGCTGGTAGAAGGAGAAAGCAATAGAGCGAATATGGAACAAGGATGGCAGAAGTTGAAGATGAGCATACAGTGTACAGCAAAAGGGGTATTAGGTTATAGAAAAAAAGAAAAACGAAACAATGGTTTAATGAAGAATGCGAAATAGCTGTAAAAAGAGAACATGAAGAAAGAACAAAGTGGCTAAAAAATCCGAGTGAGAAAAAGAAAAGAACGGAAGCAAAAAGAATATGCAAAAGAACAAAGGATGAGTGGTTAAATAAAGTAATGGAAAATATAGAAATCGATAGTAAAAAAGAAACAATACGAACATATTCTATAAAAAATTGAGAGAACAAAAAAAGCAAAACAAAATCACAAAGAAATCAATTAGGAATAAGAAAGGACAATCAGAATATGATAAAGAAAAGATAAAAAAGATATGGAAAGAAGACTTTGAAACATTATTAAATGAAACAGATACAGAATACAACGCAGAAGATGTAAACGTAACATATGAAGATAGAGTAATAACAACACCAACAAGTGACGAATTCTTAAAGATTTTAAAAGGATTTAAAAATGGTAGAGCACCGGGTAGCAATGGAATATGCGCTGAAATGCTAAATGAAGGGGGTGAAAGAATGCAAGAGCAATATTATATGGAATAATTAAGAATGTATGGGAACAGGAAGAAATGCCAAGTGAGTGGAAAGAAGGAACTATAGTGACAATATATAAAAAAGGGGATATTGAAGAGCCTAGTAACTATACGAGGGTGGTCGGAAAAGTTTCCGACCTAACAAAGATACAAGACATTTTTTCTGAAAATTTTCTTTTATTTTTCAACATAGTCTCCTTGTAACTCTACACACTTCTCCCAGCGATGCTCCCATCTCTGTAACCCGTTCAAATAGTACTCGTCATTTTTCTCTGCAAAATAATTGTTCACGAAGGTGATTGCCTCTTCATTTGACGAAAATCTTTGTCCTCCGAGCGCAATTTTTAGATGAGGGAACAAAAAGAAGTCGCTTGGGGCTAGATCTGGTGAGTAAGGCGGATGGTCAAGCAGTTCAAACCGTAATTCGTGGATTTTCGCCATGACAACCGCTGAGGTGTGAGACGGTGCGTTGTCTTGGTGAAACAGGATTTTCTTTTTCTGCAAATGTGGCCGTTTTTTCGCAAGTTCTGCCTTCAGCTTGTCAAGTAATGATGCATAGTATGCTCCTGTAATGGTTTTTCCTTTTTGAAGATAATCGATTAAAATAACTTCATGACTATCCCAAAAAACAGTCGCCATCACTTTCCCAGCCGAAAAAACAGTTTTTGCTTATTTTGGAGCCGGTTCCCCTTTTGCAGTCCACTGTTTGGACTGTATTTTTGTTTCGGGCGTATAATGGTGTATCCAAGTTTCATCTACAGTAATTAATCGGCGCCAAAACTCGGATTTATTTCGCCTAATTTGCGCCAAAAGAACGTTGGAAATATTCATTCGAACACGTTTTTGGTCTAACGTGAGCAAACGCGGCACCCAACGTGCGGACAGCTTTCTCATGCCTAAATGTTGATTTAATATGTGACAAACACGTTCTTTTGACATGTTCATAACCTCTGCTATCTCTCTCACTTTAATTCGGCGGTCGTCTAGCACCATTTGGTGAACTTTGGCGATGTTTTCGTCGGTAGTTGCAGTTTTTGGACGTCCCGAACGTTCATCGTCTCCCAAGCTCTTACGGCCACGTTTAAATTCAGCAGCCCAAAATTTCACTGTGGTAAATGATGGTGCAGAGTCCCCATACACAGAATCCAACTCATCTTTTATTTGCGAAGGCGTATTGCCTTTCAAAAACAAATATTTAATGACAGCTCGATACTCGATTTTGTCCATTTTCACAAAAAAACTCACATCAACTCACTCAAACGACAGTTACATAAAAACTGCGCGTCCAAAATGGCTGAAACTTTGGTGAGTAACTGTCAACAGATGAACAACGAAATTCAGTAGCTGTTATTTACGAGTGCTGCCATCTTCACGTTGAGGTCGGAAACTTTTCAGACCACCCTCGTAGACGGATCACCCTACTTAACACAGCATATAAAATACTGACAATACTCATACAAAGACAGTTAACAACATACATTGATGAAATGATTGGGGATTATCAATGTGGGTTTAGGGCAGGAAGATCCACAATCGACGTACTCCATATTATGAACCAAACCATTGAAAAGCGTTATGAACATAATGTAACACTGTATGTATTGTTCGACAAGCTGTAAGTCTTCGACAAAGTAAACAAACACAAATTAATCCAAGAAATGGAAAATATAGGCGTACCAGGCATATTAATAAGATTGGTCAAGATGACGATAAAAGGATCAATGGCAACAGAGAGAACGGAAAAAAGAATGACAGAGAAATTCAGAATAAACTCTGGGGTAAGACAAGAAGATGCTCTACCCGCCACATTATTTAATATACTGTTAGAGAGTGTAGTAAGAAAAATAAAGAATTGTGGATTACTAAACAATGAGGGAGTACAAATAATTTTTTGTGCAGTTGACATTGTAATAATAGGTAGAACAAATAAAGGGCTGTGTAAAGCATTTAAGGAGATAGAAGAAGCAAGTGCAGCAACAGAATTGAAAATTAATAAAACAAAAACAAAGTACATAAATATACAAAGAGATAGGAGATTAACTAGACGAAACCTGACCATAAACAATCATACCTTCGAAGAAGTAAGTACAGCTTTTTTCAAAAAAACTGAGAATATACTTGGTCGGTAAACGTACGTTGGGTTGCCTAAAAACTCATTAAAGGTTAGTGCGTGTCAAACGAGAAAACTTGCATTTCTTTGGGGAAATAACTACTTTCATAAACACACCCCGGTAAGCTGCGCATCGTGGACTAGTGGAGATGAAGCAAGGTGCAGTTTGTTTGAACCAGTTTATACACTTTTTGTTCCCAAATCGAACCCCGTTTTTTTTAATTTATTTTTTTAATTTAATTTTTCTAAATAAATTTTTTATTTTGATTTTAATTCTTCTGTTAATATACCTTTACTTTATATA
>VTPC01000874.1:322691-384093 GCA_011009095.1 Ignelater luminosus
GAACTGCACCTTGCTTCATCTCCACTAGTCCACGATGCGCACCTTACCGGGGTGTGTTTATGAAAGTAGTTATTTCCTCATTGAAATGCAAGTTTTCTCGTTTGACACGCGCTAACCTTTAATGAGTTTTTAGACAACCCAACGTACGTTTACCGACCTAGTATATTCTCAATTTTTTTGAAAAAAGCTGTACATTCAACTACTTAGGGGTGCAAATTAACAACCAAAATGATAGAAATGAAGCTATAAAACAAAGAATACAAGAAGAATGTAAAGCATTTTACAGTAACAAAAAAATATCAAAAGACGGAAAAATTAGTAAGAAAACAAAAATAAAAATTCATAAAACGGCCATAAGACCAGTCGTAACATATGTAGTAGCAATAATGTGCTTATCGGAAAGCAACAAAGAGCAAATAAGAATATATGAAAGGAAAGCGTTAAGAACAATACTTGGACCAAAGAAAATGGGTGAGGATGGGTACAGAAGCATAACGCTGAACTATTACAGGAAATTCAAGGAAAAGACATAGTAAGACACATTAAAAGCCAACGCGTAAAATGGATTGGACATGTACTAAGATGCGAGAGGCAAAGAGCAATAAGAACAATAACACACGCCTGCAAAAAAACTTTTTCCAGCTACATGGGATATTTTTGCTGAATCCCATCACGTATAGGTTTTTTGCAAAATAAAAACAAATTTTTGATAAAAACACTTATTTATTACAATGAACTAAATATATTATATTTTCTTACAACTAATCAAAAAATTGTTTTTGATATTTACACACAACTTCAGGTCTACTCTTTTTTCTTATGAAACCTTTTCTTCTTCTCTTTGATGCTTCTCCGAACTCCCCGATTTTCTTTTCTGGTTTCTCGATTGAGCATCCAACGGTAGTCAGCTAACATATTGACATCCCATTTTCCTTGGTAACGTCTCTCGATATCACAGACATCCTGGTGAAATCTTTCACCCTGTTCTTCACTGTAGGCTCCCAAGGTTTCGGGAAAATAGTCAATATGGGAGTGTAAAAAATGAACTTTTAATCTCATCTTGCAACCTTGAGCTTCATACGCTACTAGCATGCGTTGTACATTGCGAATAATTACACAATTACGCAAAACCAACGCGAATAGGTCAGAGCGTGTGTTTTTTTACATTTATAATTTTGTTTTTGTCACCTTGGATACGTACACTCATGGTCAGAAGTAATGTCACTCGCTTCTATACGTGTAGGCAACACACCGAACTGACTGTTGTATGCTACGACATGCGTCCCTAAACATGATTGTTTCGTTTCTCCGTTCGACTTCAATATTAAAAGGAATTTTTTTAAAATTTTATTTTTGTATTCATTAAATCTTACCTCGCGTAATAATCTTTTAATATGTAGATAAATATTTAAAAAATGTTTTAGTTTCGTTTTATGTATATGTAAGAACCAAACCCACATTTAAAAAAGTTACCAGTTTCTAAGTAACTGCGTAATACAGGAAACAAAACTAAATTAAAAATGCTATACGATCATGTGTGTTGACTTTTATTTAATGTTTTTTAAGTGTATCTTGGTTTAGATATCAGTCTGGAGTTTGAAATCTGAAGAAATTGCATTTGTTTGTTATAGTCTTACGACGTTTTATTAATTTCTACGGGAAATTATATTTTGCCCTCGAGTTAAATAGAAATCATTAGTATAGTTTTGTGTTGGTTTAGTTTTCTTGGAAGTTTTACTGCATTGTCCATTTTAGAACTGCATGTATTGACTTTTAAACATATGTTTTTATTATTTTTCAAATTCTTTAAAAATGGTTACGTGATTTCTGTTTTCAAAATAAATATAAAAATAATGTAAAATAATTCGGACTGGCAAGTGATTTTATTAAATTATTAACAAGCAGAAGTTAGGGACCTTTTAGTAAACGGGGTAATAGTACTTAACCGATTTTCTTTCTCAAATGTTGATATTCGACACTTTTAAATAAATAATTACGATTTTTGAGACAGTGTATGTAAAATCTAGCATTGTTAAATATTTTAGAATACTATTACGTATTATTATGCAAATATTTAAATTAATATGAGCATAGAAATAATCGTTCTTCCTGCATTATTAAAGAAGTTCATTGGATGTAGTTTGGTTTGCAAAAGGCGGAAATTTATAATACTGACCATTTTATTAAAGCAGAAGGTTGGTTGTTTCTCTGAAAAAGCCTTTTGTTAAATTGTAAAAATAAAGAGAGTACCCTTGTAGGAAATGTGAGTCATAGGTTCTCCCACTGTTGCATTCATAAAATGATGTTTTAAACTTCTCGAAAATCTTTAGACTTGTATATTTGAAATGTAACTGAAATATGAAGGTGATATAAAATGCTATTTATCACATTAGTTTCTTGTAGAAAGGAACTATACATAACATATCATTAAAAATTTCAGACTTTTTTCAGTTTTTCGATAATATCTTTTTACCCGTGCATTACAGAGGAAAAAGTTTTGATTGAAAGTTGTAGAGTATTACATTTACTACAGCTTTTGTATGGAAAATGTGTCTGTAGAACGACTAGATAGGTAGTTACGCTTCATCAAATCTACCAATTCTTCTGCGCCTTCCTTTGTTAAAATAAAGAAATACAAATAAGTGTAACACAATAGCACAAATAACAAAACAAAAGAAGAATAGAAAACCTATAAATTCTAGCAAAGGAAGACTTGTTGTATTTAATTAAGTCAAATAAAGATACTATTTCGTATCATAATTTTTATCTTTTTCTTAAAAATCTTGTTATGTGAGTACATATTCAAACGCACCCTTGGATTCGGAAAACAGACTCTATAAGAAACAGTTGAAAAATATATGACATTGCATCATACAGGGTATCCCCAGATAAGGTTTAGAATAGGTGTAATGGATAAAAAATTCCAAGATACGAAAACAACTTATTCTTTATAGAAGTTTTTGCTTACTTCAAAAGTAACTTTTATCAAGTTAAAAATTTAAATTTTATACGGGATGTTCTGTAACCAACTTTTATATACAAACCAAAATACAAATTAAACAACATCTCAAATGAAATAATCTACTCTTGCGTCTCAATTAGTCCACCACCCATTCCCTGACACAATTCCAGCTTTTTCCTCAACTAGAGAAAAACTTGATGTAACTTCCGATCGAATTTCATTAACAGCCTCCCTAATAGCATTTTTCAATCTGTTCAAATCATTTCCAAAATTTTGTTTGTATACCTTTTCTTTTAATAAGACAGACTTAAAATGAAGTATCGCTTTTATTTCCAAAACAACCATGTTTTGTTTAGGTAATTTGCTTAATAAATTAATTCAATCTGTACACTACTTTAAAACATAAAAGTTGATGTTTTAAACACCCCATATAAAATTTTGAATTTTTAACTCGACAAAAGTTACTTTTGAAGTAAGCAAAGACTTTTATAATGAATAAGTTTTTTTCGTGTCTTGAAATTTTTTATCCATTACACCTATTCTAAACCTTATCTGGGGACACCCTGTATATCTATTAAAGGTTAATATAGCTAATGAAATGACGCTGAGTGAAGCCGTATTTGTGAGATAAAAGATACGTATATCTTTTTTTTTCCGCCGGACTCCTATTAATGCGCATGCGCAAAAAGATTTAGAGCTCAGAATTGTTGGTTTTTCTTGTTTCACATGCCTCTTATAGGATAAAAAGGAAAAGAGATAATAATGAATGTTAGCGGATATAAAATAATCAATACACAATTCACGTGCGTTATCAAATTTCTAACCTAAAATCTCGACTTTGAATTTACCTGCTTCACATTTTGTGGAACGATTCAATTGTTCTACGTTTATAATATAATATAATAATTTTTTTAAGATGTAAAAAATATTTAATATACTTTCTGACCTATACATCTTGTGCGTTGACTTTTAAATATTCCCGCGTTTCTGTGGCCTTCGCGAGTTTACGACAGGCACAGTAGACACTAGCCACTAGCAGTGAAAACAGAAAGGAAATATCTTTTTCTTTTCTAAATGTTGGCTTCGTTTTCCACTCGTTCGAGAAAGAGGTAGTTAGCTATATTAACCTTTAACAGATATATGCATTGCATTTAAAAAAACACCTGACTATCCTTTCGTTCATACTATTGGTTTATTTAAAAAACGATCTAGCTGGCCTTGTAGATTTCTCAAAATCATTTTATTTAGTTTCTAAATCATATAAATCGGACAAAAAATAACAAAACTACACCGTGCGCCGTTTTTTGTAAAACAGCCTGTATGCTGTATAATACTTAGACGCTGGTTATGTTGTCAAGCTTTGGTAAACAACAAATGACAAAAAATCAAAAATTTTACTTAAATCTTAATTGTTTGAACCCTCATGTTTAAGCCCTCAGGTAAAATCAATATTCTAATGATACTATTTTTAGAATGGTTGTAAAGGGGTACTAATTACGTAAAGGGCAGTATTACAAGACATTACAGTATAGTCTTGGTGGTCGGGGTGACCACACCAAGTCAATAGAAATAAATTTACTATACTCAAGCCAGTTGTTTTTAAATTTGTATATCAAAGAAGAGATCCAGCACATTATCCAACATTAATATTTCAGACACGGTGCTTACTTACAGAGATTCAAAAACTGGAATCTCCTTAGTTTAGATAAAAATTTGTTTAAGATATATAAATGCAACAGTGGTATAGCTTATGACTCATATGTCCTTAAGCCGTTCTTTCCTTATATTTGCAATTTAACAAAAGGCCTTTTCAGGGAAACAACCAACCTTCTGCTTTTAATAGTGGTCGGTATACCAAAGAAAGATCTAAGTTCAATGGTTTTCGTTAATGATGTGGAAAATTTTATTTTTATGCTCGTATTATTCTAAATGTTTGCATAATAATACCTAATAGTATACCAAACTATTTAACAAGATCTCAGATTCTACGTATTATGGTCTCTTAAAAGTCGCAATTATTTATTTTTAGAAATGTCGAATTTTTAGGTCATGATTTTAAGAAGCTAATCGGTAAGTATATTATCACCCCGTTTGTTAAAAAACCAGCTTCCTTCTGTTTATTAATGAAGTAAAACAACTTACCAGTTTGAGATTTCTTATATTATTTCTCAAAACGATTTTTATATTTATTTTAAAAAACAGAAAGGAATACAATTTTTCCAAGATTTGAGAAAATAACAAAAATATGTTTAAAAATAAATACAAGTAGTTCTTATTTTTTAAATTTTAAACTCCAGACTGATATCTAAACCAAGAGGCGCTTTAAAAACATTAAATAAAATTCGACACACAGAATCGTGTAGCATTTTTAATTTCATTTTGTTTCTTGCGTTACGTATAGTTATTTAGAAATTTGTGACTTTTTTTAATTCGGTTGTGGTTTCTACATATACAAAATTTAGACAAAAACATTTGTTAACTATTTATCTAAATATTGAGACAGATTATTCTAAACTAGATGTAATGAAAAAAAATATAGTAGGTAATACATTTTTATATAAAGTTAAAAATTCTAAAATAAAATTCCATTTAATATTGAAGTCGAACTGAGAAACGAGTTAATCATGTTTAGAGACGCATGTCGTAGCATACAGCAGCCAGTTCGATGTGTTGCCTACGAGTACAAAAGCGAGTGACATTACTTCTGACCATGAGTGTACATAGATATAGATACAGACAACATGATTTTTGCAGAAAAATTAAAACGGTTTTTAATTATTTCTGATTTCTGCTTTTATATTGTTTCAAGGTTTTTACATCAAACATATGTAAATGCAAAAAAATGTTCACAATTATAATACTGTCTAACTTTATTTACACATTATTTATAAAATGTATTTTATTATTAATCTTTAATACAAATTTAAAACGCTGCCAATATTGAAATTTGACAGTTTCAACAAATGAAGAATTTGTTTGTTTGGTTGCAGATATTGACTTCCTAATCAAGAGATCCGGGTTTGACTCCTGCTGCCGGCTACTAATTTTTTTCAATTTTTTTAAAATTGTTATTTGAAATACCCTTTTTGTAATAATTAAGTAGAATAATTTTACTTACAAAAAAACTTATAATATAAAAATTAAAGAAAAAACTAAAAACATCGCAAGGTGTCCGACAGCGGGTATCGAACGCAAGACCTCTAGATTAGAAGTCAGACGCTGTACCCACATGACCACATTATTCCATTCTTAGAATTTGCCAATTATGATAATATTTAAAGCACAGGAGCTTACATTTAAAAATTAATAATAAAATGTAATTCATTAAGAATCAAATACATATAATATTCGCCAATTGCCCTCTGTGTATCTATATCTGTCGATCCGGAAACTCGAGCGCGGTACCACGGGGATGCGTAACCATGGATATTATTATTTATTAAATTTACTCGGAAATTAGATTGCCATGTTTGAACTTGCACCCGCAAACAAAGCTAACACGGTTTTTTAACAAATTTAAAATTCAGGCACTTTTTACAATATCTGTTCCAGACACCACCCTGTGTGTAATTATGACATCGAAAAAAACCGGTGTTAGAAAAAATATTCTACGTAACATGTCAGTCAAGTGTCTTTACTGGACTTCCAATACTCGCATTCGGCTCGTCCAGTAAAGCATCACTTTTCTGACTAGTTACGTAATGTCAGGTACTAGACAGTTCTTTCTAGTTTATAATATGAAAAAGATGTATTTTCATTTCTATGTGATTACGTTACAGTAACATTTTTGTTCCTCTTATATACATTTCATAATAAAGTTTTAGTAGGTTCTTCATATTTATTTTATTTTTTAATGAAAAAGAGAATGAGCATATGCTTAAAAAGAACGCAGTGTCGCATTTTTCCTAAGCATAACTCGAATTCCACATGTTGGTCACACTTAGTAAAAATGCAGTATCTGTTTCTATTTGTAAATTATTTATATTTTTTGAGTTTTTTTTACAAACATATGATTTTGCTAATATAAGATACCCATTTTCCAAATATAAATCATTTGCTAGATTACAATGGCTGCAAAGAATGCTTTTCCGTAGATACGGCGTTTTTACTAATCAGGGCAGCGCTGATGTAGATATTGAAGAATGGCGTCGTAAAAAATTGGTTTCTTGAATTCATTTTTGAGTCAGGCAGTCTAGTGTTTCTTGAAAAACATTACATTACAGTTAGCTGTGCATAACTTTATAAACGCATTTACTTTCGGAGCAAAGAATATTAAAGCTAATATTTTTCACCAAAACTCCTTTCGTAAAAACTCATTGAAGAATTTCTGAAAACTAGAAACACTAATAAACAAATTAAAAGTAATAATAACATGTTTTCTCACGGCCTTCTACAAAATGAATAAAATCGATATTTATTGTATTTATGCAATTAACAGCCGCCTGGGATGTAGCATTTATATTAGAATTCAACTTTTTTTCATGTAAAAGAAGGGTATTATGCTAGGAAGAAAACATTTTTTTCACATGCAGTTCAAAAATTTATACTGCCTACTGTATTTAAATTAACAAAATAAATTCTTTACTTAACCGTCAAAGCATAACAAATAAACTGTGGGAATGGCGCGAAAGTAGGTGATACAAGGAACTTGACATTGCTATATTTTTTCCTAAACAATTCTTGTAATAATCCTACAAGATATTTCTTTATAATTTTCACTTGAGTGAACACGACAGTCAGTTTATCGTAGTAACCTTGCCCTGTGGGAGTCGGAAGAAAACCGTATAGGTAAATGAAATGTTGTTCTTTTACCAGAGACAGAATCAGGAAATAACATTGAAAATATAGGTCGTTATTTGTTATTTACATTTTATGGGTATTACGTTGAGATAATCGTTTGTATTTATGTAACCTCGTTAAGAAATAAAATTGATGCTTGATTCGATCGTGTTCCATTAAGACATTGGCAGAAATAAAACAATACCTTGCAATTTTTTAAGATTGTTATCTTAAAAAGAGAAGTTTAAGTTGATATTAGAAATATTCGAGTTTTAGTCTTCTTTTACATACAAAGACAATTTTGACATCGTATAGATATGTCCCCTTTTATTTCCGTTCACATATCCTTTCATGACGTGCCTAACCCAAATCATTCTTTTTTTTAATAACGACCCTCGCACATGCTCGCTTGAAAAAAAATAATAAGAATCGAAAGGTTCTTCATGGTCAATCAGTTTAATGAAAAGAAACGATCACAAATCTATAAAAGTTAATTCTTATGCAAAACATATCAAGACAAGGGCCAGGGACATTCAGGAAGGATATCCGAACGAAAGGTTACCCGATGACCCTCTAAACAATGTCATTTACTTGGTTTGGGTATGGAAAATGTTAAAAGAGAAGCAAAAAATAAACACACTTCCTGTATGTATGTGTGTGAGGTGTAAGGCTATCATAATAAACTAATGATATACAAGACTTGACAAGGTTATATCCGGACGTGTCCTGTTATTTACTTCAATGTAATTTGTTTGAATACGTGCACAAATATGAGCATGTGATAAATGTGGGCATTACACAGGATTTATTTAGTATCAGATTAAATTACACATAGTTTAAATTATGTACTGACTCAATGTAAAGATCTATTTTTAACTGCGTTTTATAAATGAAAAAATGTTAATTAATAACATACCTATCTATACTTGAAATATAGGACAAGATCGTTTACTATAATGTACTAGAAGGCTCAGTATGCATAATTTACGCGTTTGGATTACACAAATATACAACATTGATTAATTCGTGTTTGTTTTTGAAACCAATTAATATTTAAATCTGTAAATAGCATTGGTCAATAATTTTTTTTTCATATTTTTAAAGCAGAAAGTGTTGATTCAAAACAAATCGTTAAAGGGTTTATAAAAACGCCACTATTGAATTAATGAGTAACCTGCTTTAAATTCGATTTTCTTTTTCTTTTCTGATTCTAGCTTGCTTTTAGACAACTTTAGATAAACTCCTTATCAAATCATATCCTACATTCTTGTAAACTGAATTAAGGATGCTACACCTTCATTATCATAAACATATGCCCAGAGCTTAATTTAGAGACTTGAAATGATTGTGGTAATTGACTTTTGTCGAATCCTCTAATGTAATTTGATTCCGGTGGGGTTTTATAAACCACCGAGTTTAAATGACCCCAGAGGAAAAAATTCAAAGGCGATCTTGCTAGCCAATCTTCTGCCAATCCATTGGCGAGGAAATCTGTCGTGTATAAACTGTCGAACAGGCACTACGTAGTGAGATGCTGCCCCATCCTGTTGAAAATGAATTGTCTTCGCCAAATTCAAAGAATGGAATTTATTAGACAAAGGGACAAGAATATGCACATTCCATAATAGGCAGCAAGAATTGCAGCATTTATCTTCAAAACAAGACAAAACGAGTATTCTGTAATGATGTCAACTGCTTATTAGACGCCATGGGCCAACATCACAATTCAGAAGAGTGGAGACTTTATAGACTCCTTGAAAACGAGCCTTAAAGCTGTTCACCTTCATAATGAAAATGAAAATCCTTCTATTCTCATTGCTCATACTCTCCACATAAATTAATCTTATAAAGGATGAAGCTACTACAATTAAAACAGAGTACCAGAGATTTCAATAGCAAATTTGTGCGGATTTAAAAGTTGTAGCCCAAGTACTGAGTTTACTACAGTTGGGGTACACGAAATCTTGCTGTTTTCTGTGTGAGTGGGTTAGTAGAGACAGAAAAAATCGTTATATTAAGAGGCAATGGCCAGAGAGAGGTAACCTTACTCTTGGAATCAAGAATGTCATTTGTGAACCTCTCGTTAACTCAGAAAAAATTCTGGTGACACCTCTTCACATCAAGTTTGGATTGATGGAAAACTTCGTAGAGGCAATGAATAAAGATGGTGAAGGTTTCCTTTATTTAAAAACAAATTTCCCAGAGCTAAAATAGAAGAGGGAATATTTGTGAGGCCCCAACTCAGGGAATTAATGAATGATGATAGTTTCGACAATATCTTATGTTGATTTATTTAACGTGATTGCGAAAATTAACTTTAGTTCTTTGGAATAATTGGTTTACAAAAAATACGCGTTGCTTACAGGGTTTCGTTACTAGAACGTACTTTTTTATCCTAAAAGAAGAAAGTGGATGTGTAATTTTTTCAACAGATTGCAGCAGGATACAGATAAATATAATTCAAATTCAACGAAGCAAATACACTACGAATATTGATCTCAATCTTAGATGAAAGAGAGGCACTTGCTTGGCGGTCTTTCAAAACTGTGGTGACAAACTCCATCGGGAATACAAAAACTGAAAACTATGAACAGCTGGTTAATGAACTGCTGCAGAATTATAAAGCTCTGGGAGCAAATATGTCCCTGAAGATTTATTTCTTCCATTCACATCTCTGTTTTTTTCCAAATAATCTTGATGATGTGAGCGATGAACATGGCGAGAGGTTTCACCAAAATATCGCCTATATTGAATCATGGTACACGCGAAGATGGAGCAAAAACATGCTTGCGGACTACTGTTGGGACCTTAAAAGAGATTATCTTATATTATGAACCTTTATTATTTCATTAAAAAATTAAAATTTCTGAAATTCCGAATACGTTTTACTCAAAAACCTTACGTGCTGGAAAAATTAGAAAGCAGATACGTAATCAGCAGGAAAAATTCTATAAGTATCACCTTTTTTAGTCTATGTAACATTCAAAACGTTCAATTTTGTATATCCGTTTAATTTATGTTCCAGTTATCTAGTGCTTTCAAATGGTTTGCTTACAATGTTGGTGGCGCTTTAAACACTAGTACATGTTTTGACATTCTTGAAATTGGAGGTTAACAATTTAAAATTTTAAATTTGAGATTGAAACTTCAAAAATATCTTTAAGAAAATCGTGTTTGTTACTAAATCAAAACGACTTGTTTATAGATCTTACATAAAATTAGTGAATAACAAATGGAAAACAACTAAACAGAATTTTGACATAATGACATAACCTTATACATCAATAACAAGTTCTAGATGACAGAAACACAAAAAACAAAATAAAAAGGTGGGGGTGGTATCAAATGACGTTCCACCAATCAATCACATTACCAGTTGCGGTTACGTAGATTTTTTTTAAATATTTTTGTATTTTAATTTTTAATTTTTAACATACATATATTCTGAATATGGTTCTAACTTTAATTTTTCTCATGCACGCATTTCAAACAATACAAAAAATAATTTTGTTTAATTTTTTTTTATTATTTATCTTTTGATTAGAAAACCGATGAATTTGTTGAGAATATCAAGGATTAACAAAAGGCCTAGTAAGTAACTACGGGACATTGCAAATGTAAATAATAATCAGTCAATCTAAGTATCAACCTAATTATTAAAAGAGAAGTTTTTCTTTTTATCAAAATATCATCACGCAACCTACAATTCGAATGTCAATGTTAAATTTAATTTGAAGACATTATTGCTTTCGGTTTCAAAGTCAAGCACAGCCTACTTTAATCGTATCCGAAAGAAAGTTTACACAGACCTTTTTTTACGATTTATCTGATTCAAAATTTTTTCATGTCTTTTCTTCGCTTTAAAATACCATCAAGCAGAGAGAACAACAATTATTTTATTTAAATCTTTTATTATACAGATTCTCTCACGGTTAATAAACCAAAACTAACTTAATTATTCGGTTTTTGGAATAGATATGCCTTTGCAAAAAGGCAGACTCGTTCAAGCTGAAATAAATTTTTTGTTTCGATTTGATTTTTACGTTTTAATCAGACCAGCATTGTAGTACTTTGTTTCATCCTTGATTAATTTTATGATGATTTTTTTAAAGTCTCGATCAAATGCGTTTTTTCTTCACTATTAATAAGGTTAGAATTAGCACGAACCACTTTTTCTGTAGAGAACGTATTCGAAAGTATTTTTAATCGTTACACTTGTAAGAAGATTTCACGTAACTCGGCGAAAGTCAAGTCCATCGTCCGTCCGTTTGACAGGTCAACAAATAAACGCAAAATTTTATGATGAAATTTGAAGGTTTATATTTTATGCGTATTTTATTGTTTGTTTAATATCAAGAACAAGTCATTTTAGTATGTATGTAGAGTATATTCAGGAAAATTAATTTTTGTTTTGTTTTAACTGCGAGAATCAAAAACCGAACAAGTTCATTGACGTACATGCTCTGAGGATTTCTAAATATTAATTTATGTACATTAAATTGGTCAATTAATTTAAATTATGGAAATTCCTTAATTTTGCAATCGAGATCGACAAGAAAAAGGAATAAGGATGTCAGATACATTTTAAATGTAAATCCAAATCACAAAAGATTTTGTTTAAAAGTTAATATGTTTTGTTCGCATCAGACCGTGCCGATTTGATTCATAAAACTTTTTGATTGGATTGCTCAATTTCCTTCAGTTTTTAAGGATTTTATAATGCAGGATGTAACCACATAAAAGGACATCCTCGTGCTTCACTATGATTTAAGAGATTATATAAGATTCCTTTAGAATTAACAAACCAGGAAAATTATGCAGCATATTAAATTAAATTACCATAGTTATTAAAAAATTTGCAAGAAAACCTAGACAATACGGATGCAAGATTAGTTCTATGCTCTTTTAAACAGTGTGGTACACTTGGATTTATGTAAGCTTTCTTCTACTTTTTGTTACGTTTACTTTAACAAAGAGGGTGAATCACATCATTCCTGCAGTTCCTTTAATTAATTAATGACATCCAAAAACAATATGAAATGAAGTTTTGCACCTTCTTTAAGTTTTTCAATGAGGTTTGAAGGAATTACACAAATAAAAGATCTGCGATCTTGAAGTCTTCGGATTCCGACAGTAGGATACAAGCAAAATCATTTGTTTGAGTTAAACGTTCTAATAAAACAACATTTTACTATAGCTTAACAAGCTACTAATTTGAATGTTTTCAAATTCAATTTTGACTTCAAGTTATCGTGAACGCAGAAAATTAATAACTACGGCCTTGGTCAACTTCATCGTCAAACAGTGACAAGACAGCTACTTCGTCAGTTAAATACCATAAATTTTGGCAAAACTTCTGTAAAACTGTTTTTGAGATGTTTTCGTCTACAATTTCATAAACTTTTATTGACATTAGGAAGCACATGGCTTACACAGGATGTGACAATAAACATTCACGTCTATCAGTGCTCCCTTGTCTTTCTGGGTTAGTCTGAACTGAGAGAATTTATCGGGCTTTTCGGATCTACGTTCGGTGAATCGGAGCTCTCAAAACGTTTGGTCTTGTCGGGCCTGTCGAGAAGTTGGTCCTCTCGGGCCATACGGGTTCATCCGGCCTTTTGAATTTCTCGGCCTTTTGGGCTGCTTGGGTCTATCGAGCGTTTTGGAATTCTTGGCTTTTCGGGTTTCTTGCAACTGTCGGGCTGTTCGGATCTCTTGGACTTGTCGAGCCGTTCGGGCTTGTTTGGCCTTTTGGACCTTTCGGGGTCTTTTGATTTCTCAGCCCTTCGGGTCTGTCGGATTTTTTGGACCATTTGGATCTCTCGGGCCTGTAGGACCATTTGGATCGTCGGGCCTGTCGGGCATGTCGGATCTTTTAAACTTCTTGGCACTTCGGGTCTGTCGGGCCTTATGGACTCCTTTGGCCTTCAGGCTTCTTGGGTCTGTCGGGCTTTCTGGTGTTCTCGGCCTTTCAGGCTCCTTGCAACTGTCGGCCGTTCGGATCTCTTGAGCTCGTCGAGCTATTCGGGCCTGTTGGGCCTTTTAGACCTTCTCGGCCCTTTGGGTTTGTCGGGTTAATCGGACCATTTGTCGGGTCTTTTGAACTTCTCGTGACTTCGAATCTGTCTGGTCTATCAGGCCGCTTGGATTTTTAGGGCCTGTCGGACCTGTTGGTTTTCTGGACTTCTCGGCCCTTTGGATCTGTCGTGCCTATCCGGCTGTTTAGATTTCTCCGGTCTGTCGAGTTTTTGGACATCTTGGCACTTCGAGTCTGTCAGGTTATTGGACTTCTTGGATCTTTGGGTCTGTCGAGTCTATCGGGCCGTTTGGATTTCTCGGGCCTATCAGGCTTGTTCGGTTATTGAACTTCTCGCCTCTTCGAGTCTGTTGGGTCCATCGGGTCGTTTGGATCTCTCGGTCCTGTCGGGTTTTTGGACATCTCGGCTCTTCGGGTCCATCGGGCCTGTCGGATCTTTGGACTTCTTGGACCTTCGGGTCTGTCGGGTCTATTGGGTTGTTTGGATTTCTTGCACTTTGCGTGTCTGTTGGGTTTTAGGATTCTCTGCTCATTTTTCGGGCTTCTCGCGCCTGTCAGGTTTTTGGACTTCTTGGCTATTCGGGTCTATCGGGCTGTTTGGATCTCTTGGGTCTGTTGGGACTGTTGGGCATTTCGGGCCGTCGGGCCTGTCTGGTTTTTGGACCCGTTCAAGAAATTACTGGGTGTTTCTCGAGGCGCGTTAAGTTTGTTTCCAGCCTGGAAATTTCGGTCCGTGCAGTGTTCTACGCTAGATACAAAACCGTACGGGGTCCGAATGGAACAGCAGCGTGACGATATAAGCGGTACCGATGCCGATGGTTTGAACAGCACCGGCAGCGTTGGTGGTGCTACTGGTTGTGGCGAGGGAGGCACCGTTGCAGTTTATGTTCTTGCCGTTGACTTCGTTGGTGAATAGGCTGTCTCGGCGGTCGACGACCTAGTGGGCGCCAGGGCAGTCTGGCTGCAACGAACTTTTAACAGTGCCGTCTCATATTCAAGCTCGGGTAGACGAAGATCGGGTGCCGACTATTATGTGCCGTTGGTTATTTGCGTAGATAGCGTATATGTTCCATTATCCCAGCGACAAAGCTGCATGGATCAGGAGGAGTTGGGCCTTGCTGCAAGAAAAATTCGCTACGTATGCGGGTGGCGAACAGTACAGCATCTCGGTTTGTGATGCTTGCAGGTCCTCTTTGTAAGTTGTGCGAAGGTCTAGTGTACCGTGAGCAGTAGTTAGACCCAACGATTAGTTTGGTGTTGTGTCGTGTCGTCTCAGTAAAAGTTAGTCAATTTATGCATCAGGGCAGACTCGATTGGACAACCTTAATCCGTCCTGATGGTCTGCATACAACCAAGAGGAGCTATCCAATTCGCATAGAAGACGGCGGCGACGACATCAACGGTGATATCGGTAATGGGGCTGCTTTGAGCCAGCTGCCGAACCATCGTTAAAGGAGGCGTCCCACGATATCGAAATGGATGTGTTGAAAGCGGCCATCAGATATGGGACAATCTTGCAATAGGCGTCTGGTATGGCGGTGAATCTTGAATCGCCGGCGATATCTTTTCTCACGAACGGTCACTTTGAGTGTTATTCGGGTTCCAAAGTGCTTCAGCTGGTGCGTTGAGTTTTGCTTACATAATGCTTCAGGTACGTACGGACGAATTTTCGTAGCGCTGGCATTGCAGTATATGGGCGCCGTGGTGACAGTGAGTGCCAGTTGTCGTAGCTGTGGAGAAGAGGACTGTGGAAAGGTGAATAGGTGCTGCAGAGGCTGGAATGACTGCATGTGGCTCTTCGTCGGGGGTCGCCGCACCTCGTTCATTTCACCCCAGCGCTGGAGAAGAGTTCTCCAACCCTGCGAGCTCCAAGAGAGGCTTGGAAAAGGAAACCCCTTTCAGTACTGAAATAATACAAAAAAGATCTAAGTCAACATACAACAAAGCGGTGCAGAGTAAGCAGAGGATCATGATTGCAACGGCTGATTTCCCTAGAATGTCTTATTTAGCGGGTCTAGTTCCACATTTTGAGGCATACAAGTTCAAAGAGCAGGAAGTCATCATGACGACTTGCTCAGATAAGCATACTAAACAATGGCTTATTTCTCGGTTTGAGGGGACTGCCTTAAGAATATTTCTTTGCTTTCACAAGCTGGTCTTCTTGGGCAGGCTGGAGAGACCAATTACATCTCCTTCTGGAAGATCAGAACTGTTATTCCGTTCAAGGGGAAGGGCACAAGGCTCGTCCTATTATGGATTGGTGAGACCTCTGCCAGTGCCTCACCAGAACCAGTCAAGTACTTCCACAAGTAAATAACAAAAGATTCCGTCCAACTTTGTTTCATTTTTCCTTTTTTTCTTTCTTTTCTTTTTTTCCTTTCCTTTATTTTTTCTTTTTTTTTCGGTTAAGTAAGAGTACAAGTGACAGTGATCGAGATGTGTGGCATTTATGTTATACTGCATATTAACTTGCAACATAACTCATCTACCATTTCTATCATAAATCAGTGCATGTTTGTGGGGCATACAGATCTTGAGGAGGTCATTATCAAAAAAGAACAAGTCAGAGTAGGGTGTTTTTGACATAATCCTGCAAACCAATTTTCAAGATTTTAGTACCGATGTAAATATCTAAATATTTTGGTTGGGAGTTGTTGACTTTTAAAAGAAAAATTTGGACTTGTACCTTGTTATCGTAACTCAAATTTAAAAAAAAAAACGAACTGGTTCTCTTTTGAAAATGAACTCCTCAATATGGTTAGTGCAGGAACCATGGATTCACCAAGGTTCAATGGATCGGATGGTTTTTTGTTCGCTCTGATCCGACCCTAAACGTATCTAAGTAAGAAATACAAAGCTATACAGCTATTAGGGTGCTAACCCAGGGGTCATCAGAATCGTGTTAGGGAGACACATAGTTACGCTCTTTGTTTTTATTACTTTCCCCACGATTCTCCACACTCCTCACCGACTAACGAGTTCGTCAGATTAGTGAATTGGCGTGGAAATGAGAATTTACCTCTCACCATCCGATGTGAATGGAAACCATTAAGAAGATGGCACAAGACCGCAAACGGAAGCTTTACAACTACCCAAATATCGAGGCAATTTTACTACTCGATTTCAGAGGGGCTACACGTCGACTCAACAGGACCAAACCACTTCAACTGTGTTAGTAAATGTGGTGATATAAGTGACCGAATAAAAAGATTTATTTCGAGATGTTTTGAATAATTCAATTTTACTAGAAAATTACGCATTTTGTGAGAAAATACAAGAGCAACTGTTTTTGTCAAATACATTGCACACCCTAGAGCCGCCTTTGATACTGCAAAATTTCTTTTGGTGACTATCGTAGACAGGACCACCATAAGAACAAATATTCCAAACGGGGATTCGATAGCTCGCAAAAAGCCTCACCTCATCTTTTGACAGACGCCTCCGCTTAAACTTCTCGATTTTGAGCACTGCATAAGGGCAATAATCTCTAAAGAGCAATGCGGATGCGTATTTTCTATTAAAATTAATTTTCTTGGTTTATATTCATTATTTGAATTGCAGTACAATTATTTCACTTTTACAATTCGATAATAATAAATAATTATAGTGTAAACCTTAATAGAATGTGTAAATTGTATTCTTAGAAATTAATAATATTCAAATTTGTAAGTTATAGTCACTCTTATCTGCTCCATCGATAAAACAGATAAAACGTTAATTGGTTCAACTAAATTAATAACTACATATACACATACACATTTTATTTAAGTTTGTAAAACATTTCGACACTTGTTAATTTGATAATTAAATTACGTTAATTATGCTTTATTACTTTTGGTGATTTATTATTTATAGCTTAAAATGTAAAGGTCTACCGAGAATAAAATTTTACATTTAAAATCTAAAGTTAATTTTTAATTTGTTATATGATTTTAAACAGAAAAGGTTGAACACGTAAACTATAGATTTTAACATTTAATTATATTATCTATTGCATTTAATAAAAAACAGAAAAAAAATAAAAATGTCATGGGTTATCGTGTTTGATGTCAAGATTGCTGTTAATTACTAATGTAGCATTAATTAGTTCATGCATTTTTCTCCTTAGGATTTTTGCACCTTTCAAGGTGGTATCCTTCTGGTTCACCATTAATATTCAAAAGGGAAATTTCTTACACACGCCATTTTATTTAAATCAAACGCGAATTAACGTTATGAATGAAAGCTTTTGATTTATTAATATCACTTAATGAAGTGGTATTAAGTTTATGTTTCAATTGATGCGTTTTGAATTATAAATTCAAGTTCTCATTAATGTATTATCTTAGGTGGAATTGAAAAATACAAATCAAATTCGGCCTGCACAATCATCTAATTACATCTAAAATTTTTTAGGGCCCTTTAATTTATATTGTCCCTTTTAAAAAGCTGGAAGATCCTAGAATACGGAGAAGGAAAAACAGGTTAATCCAAATATATGAGGATTTGGCACGTTTTAAACAATTACTCATTATAACTATACAAGAGCAGAATCTAGTATTTCCTTGGGGTTTTTTCGGGTAAAATCGCCAAGTTTTCAAGTAATTAGTTGCACGATGATTTTTAAAAATTCTGATTGTACACCTCTTTCTACATGATTTACTCGATCAATCTTTTAGAAAAATTTTTATCCACGGTTTTCTCACGATGTCAACACCTGTTTGTGGCAATTTCAGACGTTTACAGAAAGCTTACTTATGTTCCATGTCTCTACCCTTTTCAGCACTAAGCAAGTATGTTTCAAATTGCCAAAAACAGGGTGCACCGTGTTGGAAAATCTTGTAAAAAAACTAAATTTGGATTAGTAAATCGTGTGGCAGCATGTACGCAAAAAATCAAAATATTTATAAATGGTTTCTCAAGGAATTACCTCTTGTTTCTGCACTATATCTGGGTGTAGTGTCTATCAAAACGGATCGAATTTCTAAATTATCTTAGTTCAGAAAGTTCGTAGTTAACAAATTCTTAAAAACTGAAAATAAAACTGATGGGAAGTTGTATTCTACATTGCGTAAAACAAGGTATGAAGACAAAACAATAAACATTAATTATTTGACTGCCCCAAGGCCTATTATTATGTAACTTCCAAGTACTAAACATGGAGGTTCTGTCTCTCTTGGACTCTGGAGAACTATATTTGCTACCATGCGGCATCCCCGAAAATCGTGGCGTACTTCAGGTGCCCTGTATGCATCACAAGTATTTCCCGCTAACGTTCGGTTGCAACAAACTACCAATCACTGCTTTTACAATTAATACGTAAAGGCTCATTTTTAAATGAACTCAGATCGTGACTATATCATCATGGGAAGATATAGACATTGAAAATCTACCACCTACAAGTCGAAGCACCAAAGAACATTTTTGTTGGAAACTTATTTTCACACGTACATTCAACAGCACTGTACTGATGATACGTTTGTTGGCTTAGACCTTTGTGGATTTGTTTTGAAAGAAGATGGTTTGATGGCAGAGAAAACTTAAGGAAGAATCCCAATAACTTTATAGTAGTATATAGTTGTTTAAAATATTATATACATATAAATGGAAAAAATGAACTAAACTTGTGTAAATGCATGTGTGTTTCTTTTGTCACATTGAGTTTATTGTAGTTTGACACTCATCATTTAATTAGCGAATTTCAGCGCGAATGGTTGCATTTTATCGTTAGCCTGTTTTGTGTAAATTTTTGGTAAATTCCCTTGAAACATCTGAAGGTAAAATTGTAACTTTCCATAGTATTAGTAATACTTGGTATTCAAAATATTTGAATTTTTCTATAAGGAAACATCTTTTGTCTAATCTATCTAGTATTTGTCTGGAATTATTCCGGTGATTCCCTACACCCATAAAAAGAGTAAAATACTGGTTTTAAATTAATGTCAATTCTTTCATCAAACTATGAGGGACGTCACGAAAGATATAAAACCTCGGGAAAATTTTATTGGAATTTGTAAAGTCACAAAATCTTACATATTTCAGATTTAAATATTTGCACCTCAGATCAGCCAAATAGCAGTGCAATCAGATTGGGACGGACTTGAAGGTAGAAGTAGCATCCGATACCCGTGACGTACGAAATATGTCAATCGCTGTTGCCGAATTACAGAACATCACTATATGATTTCATGAATCAAGTACTGTCGTCCTTCGTTGTACGCATAATTATTCTGATTTTATTTATTAGTTGGCAACAGGGCGCCCAAAACATTTCCCGGCATCAATTTTCAGCTGATGGCTTATAGGCAACCCTGACAGCTTATGTCTTTTGAAGACCTGGAAAACCACAAGGCATTCTATATTCTTCATGAATCTAAGAGTTAAGTTGAGTACCATTTCTTTACCGTTAGATCTAATTAGTACTGATATTCTTAAAACCATACGCATGAACATCTATTAAGTTACCTCTTAGAGTTGTTTGTAGATAATTTCTCAATCCACACGTTAGTAACAACACTATATTTTAGATTTATGGTGCCAGCACTTATGGAATGTGTATTGCGTTGAAGGGAGAACATTGAGTAGTGGGATAGAGTGAGGACTAAGCTAACGTACACGTTACTGATCAACTAGAAAGTCAAATGCATCGATTGTGTCTTATCTAATATCCCTGGATAAATAAATTTTTGTAACCTACGCGTATAGTAATAGAAAAATTACCGATAGGATCAACTTAAGAAAGAGAGCTCTAGGTGGAGTAGATGGATTATAATTATAAAAATGACACAATGGTTTTTAAATATTTTTTGTTGTATTGGTTCTATAAACTTCGAATTTCCACAGAGCGTTATTGATATAAAATACTTTCTAAAGACGTATTAAAATTTTGCCAAAAAACCTGTTGAAACCAAACCAAACAGAACCAAACAGAAGTTTATTCAATAAAAATGCATGGTAAGCCTTATCAAGAAGACTTTTTTTAGAGATCTGTGTAAATATGGTCAACTTGTCTATTTCAGCTATTTAAATTTTGCAGGGTGTCTATAAGAGGAAAGGTGTTATTTAAATCACTTAAATCAACTAAAAAACTCAAAGATTAGTTTTTTGCCGCAATTAATGTGCCCCCACCTTTTGACAATCTCATTGCAATAAAATTTCTTTCTTTGCGGTTCTTGTAAAATAGTTCCGAAGATTATACAGATAGCCAATTTTCAGATACAAATATGATATCAAAATTGCTAACTAAATCACGACAAAAGAATTCAACTGTTGTACTATCCAGTTCTCTGACGTTTTGGTAATAGCAACATCGTAAAATATTGAACAACGAATAAAGACATATCTTTGTTCTAAATTTTAATAAAGCATCTGATATGAGAGTATTAGTATGTAGGGTAACTCTTTCAAGCTCTATAGTAAGCAAGAATCTCATAACTATACTGAGGGTCCAGAGAATGGCTTATGGCGGAACCTTTGCTGTTAGAACTGATTCCCGCTGTTAGCGCTGGCGCCCTTTAATCTGACCAATCGCCCTACTTTTCGTTTTTAAGTTTGAGATGACAACTAGTTATTATTCTTCAACCCGTCCGTTTCCACCCCTCCGAGCTGTCCAGGAAACACGCTAATCTTGTGTTGACAAAATCCTGTTTTTCCGTAACTAACTGTGTGCCTAAATGTAATACTATTGCTAGCTGTAAGTTAGTCTAACAAACTCTGAAAAGGACTGAAGCTTTTCTAGTATTCATCTTCATCATAAAATAATTATTTGGAACAGCCGATGTATGTTGTTTTATAATGAAGACGTCTCTGAATATAGTGTCTTCGTCAAAGATATTGCGTCAGGAAGATATTTCTAAATTCTTTCAACGCGCGAAAAGGTCTTGCCGGTTTAACATCAATTAGCGATGTTATAGGTGACTCAATAACGGTCCGGCACTTGCATTTGACATAAGAGCTCAGAGTCAGTGATAAATTGCAATAGATCTTCCACATTCGTGCCAGAGAAACTTGATGGTAGGTAGGTACAGGCGTAAGCCTTGAAGCGGCGACGGGTGGCGGCGTGAACGATATCGGCATGGTTGTATTCTGTTCTTCGCTGAAGGTTCGGACATTGCAGTAGATCTCCCGGAGCGTAGCATTAACATGAGATGAAGGTCCCTGACCTTGTTCGAGGTACCTTCTTCGTCGCGTGTTGGACGACAATTGTCACCTTCTGAGAGTATGAATGAAAAATAGCTATGCAGAGCGTTAACCTTGAAGAACTGTTGTTTGAGTTTCGCTGGACATTTTTATAAGTTTCTAGTGGCGAACAGGGACGGTGCCGATTTATAATATTGGTTAATCGCTACTGTGAAGTAGCAACAATCGCAGTAATGCCGTACTAGCCAGGCTTGCCTTCCATCTTACGACCTCTGACAATAACAATCTACCAATAACATACGTCGTCTCTTACTAGGTTTAATCTCGATGCTGAAGATGGGTGTCTGGTAACCCCAATTTGCCCGATTAGGAGGCATGGCCGCCCCCGCTTTCAAGAGAAAAATGCAGTCACCGCTAAGTTGGATCCACAAAATCAGCACATCTATAAAAAACAAAAGTTCCAGTTTTACGCCAAATTAATTTGTTGTTGATTTGTTTATAATAATAAATTATTCTAAAACTAAATTGAAGTTTGGTATGATAAAAATGAATTATTATTATTATTGCAGTTAATTATTACAAAAATTCGAAAAATAAATAAAAATGATCATGAAGTGTCCGGCAGGATTTGAACCCTGACCTTTGTGTATGATACGCGACTTCCCTGACCACTCAGCCACTGCAATCGTTCGTTGAAGCTGTGGAATTACAGTATTTACATTACAGCACATAATGTGTTATTAAAACTTAATAATAAAGTGTAATTCGTTAATAATACGTAAATAAAATTAGTCATATCCTGTGCAGGTTTTAGTTATGTATGTATGTCGATTTGATATTATACCAAATCTCTTGATGTAATTCAAGTATAATGTTTGAAACACGCCTTGTTTATGAAAATCTAGCATATTCGTCACAGGCAACACCTGAAACGGCCAATTAAACTTGAAAGTGCTTCCAATTATTGCACACTTTTATTTGTTTTCCTTTCTAATTAAATGAACTCTTATGCTGTATATTCTTATACATAGAGAAAAAAAAAGATAAAGTTGATTCTTAAAAAAATTATAAGCTATAGATTTGTAATTCGTCTTTTTTATTTGGTAAGAAGTGGATAATCTTGACCTAATTGCTAATATGACTTCAATTATGATGATGTACTGTACCAATAATATTACAGCGATTGGTTTTATTGAATGCTGAATATTTTCACGGCAATTTTATACAAATTGTTCTTGATCATTTATTATATTCTTAATGCTATGTATTTGTTCCTATTGTGTTTTTCATTTTCTCATTTAGAGAAAAAAAATAAATTCAATAATTCCTAGAACCTTGTTATTTAAATCAATTTTAATTAACTGTCCAAACTGATTTTTATAGATATATTGAAGATTATTAAAGCTACTGGACGCATAAATTTCCAACAAGGTTATACAATTTAATTTATTATCATGTATGCGTAAAGTTTATTTTTATTTTTTTACCATTTTGTGTTTACCAATAACCTTCGGTAATTTCCGGAGAAGTCAAATTTGTTATTTCCGATAAGTATCCAAAACAACCAGAAGAAAAAATAAAAGGCTTTATTTTTTATTATTAGTTAATTTTAAAGCGTGTAACATATCCTGATTACGCTTCGGTTCTAGAAATTCCTTTTACTTTTTAAAGCGCCAAATTTTCTCGTGATACTAAAAAAAACTGCATTTCTTAGAACGTCCACACAATAGGTTGAATTCAATAACTTGTTGCACTTGACCTAGTAATTTTTACAACGTGTTTGTCTTTATAATATGTATAAACTAATTATAAATTACACGTTGGGCATACCTTTTTCAAAGCAACCTTGTGTTTTTAAAGTTCGTTAATTTGTTATAATATCGGTCATGCAGTATAATATTATACGTGATACATACATTTATTTTTTACATGCAAAAACAGATAATTTAAAATTATTATCAGTTTTGAACGCTTTCCATAAAAGAGAAATTTTACAATAGTAATAAACAACATTCACTGGATTTTCCTAAAGTTTTTGATTCAAAGTTATATCAGAAATAGGATTCCATTGTAATAGATGCTTTCAACAGGATTTGTACGCAAACAAATTATTGTAGTTACATAAGTATCGTTCAGCGTTAAAATTGATATTTTTAGTTCACATGATTGTAATTTCAATTAAGGATAAAAACTGTTTTGAATTTATACAAAAACTTCTAAGTACCTTCTGGTACAGTAGAGATGCCAATTTCTTAGTTAATAAAAGGAAATTTAAATAAGTATAAATTTCTCCATAGTGTAAACAAACATTTTTGGCACCCTGTATACTATTAAGAATAGTAATGGGTAGAGATCGGATTTTTAGGCACTAAAATCATTAAAATAGGCAGGCAAATAGGCACTAAAAACCTTTAAAGTAGGCATCATGATAGGCAATCTAGGCGGTCAAATAGGTTTTTTAGGCAACGAAATAAGCACTTTAAGCCACCAAATAGGCATTTTAGGACAAAATAGGCATTTTAGGCAACCAAATAGGCACTTTAAATGACCAAATAAGGATTTTATGCGATTTAATAATTCTAGAGAAAATTAATTCAAGATTTTCAGCTTTACTCTTTAACCTTTATATGTTTTTATAATTAATTTTTAAAAATTTAATAATTATCTTGTTGAAAAACTAGATATTGGAAGTATTATAGCTATGTAAAATAATATTGATATGATAAAACGGTAAATTGATAAAAAACTTAAAACATGTTAAATAATACATCTAAAAACAAATTACAATATTAGAAGTACATTTTATTATTGAAAGTACTACATTATAAGGACATTTATACAGGGTGTTTCCTGATGATGGTAAAAAGTTTTAATAGATTAATTTCTGGGGTAATTATAAGTAAAAAACTTCCATATAAACAATAGTGTCCTAAAATGCACCCCTTCCGAGATACAGATACTTGACTTTTTTGTTTTATAACGAAGATACACTTACTTAAATAACATTTAAGGTTAATCTGCTTTTTTAAATTTGACGCGTATATTAGAAGTCTGCCTTGTTTAAACGCCTATCAACATAAACATCTTAGGCGGATTACATTTTGTTAAGGGCACACTTTCTTTACTACCGCTAACTTTTAATGGGTAGTTTTATTGTGATATTTTTAAACTATTTGCAGAAATTACAATTTATTACTGCCTGGACATCTGAAATTTCTAAAAATAACTAACGGATCTTAATCACTAAAGGTAACAATACTAACATTGTATTTTAAAAATTCTTAAAGTAAAATATTGATATTAAAAACTCATACAAGTAAAATATGCACTCATTTAGGTAAACTAGGCACCCATGTAGGCAAAATACGCACCAATTTAGGCAAAATAGGCATTTATAGGCAGATTTTAAAGATTGTAGGCATTTATTTCAAAAACATAGAAAAAAAGGCACTTAAGCACTTAAAAAAAATATATATTCAAGTGAAAAGTGCGTAGATTATCCTAAAACGAATTTTCCCTCGCTTACCTAAAAAATCTAAAATTAGGCACTTGCCTAGAAATCCGGTCTTTAGTAATGGATTAAGACCTTGTTTCACCTCTTTTTTTATTTTGAACATTTCTGAGCGCTTACCATTTAATTGTATTTGTGCGTAGATTTTATCATATTGTATTTCTAATTACATTTATTAATTTTCCATTTACGTTTAGATCCTGTAGACATTTCCATATAATTTCTCTCTCTACATTATCAAAAGCTGATTTTAGGTCTATAAAAGTTAGCAGTAGTTTTTCTTTTTATCAAATCTCCCACAATGGTTATATTGTCATTCGTTTGTTTATTGGCACGGAATGCCGTAAATTTCTCGAAACTCTGAAAGAAGAGATGCACTAAATAAAAGACAACCAAGAAATAATAATAGCGGGCGGCCTAAATGGAAGAATAGCAAAGAGAAGAAATGACGATAGACTCGTAGAATTATGCGAAACGAACGAAATAAAAATAACAAATAGAATAGTCATATACAGGGTGATTATTTTAAAACTTTCCATCTTGAATAACTCTTTAATTAGTAAAATTATCAAAAATCGCTGAAACGCGTCGATTTTGTTTGGGAGGGGAACATTTAATAATCTACTCTAGTCAGCTGAGAAACTTTTACCCCCCCCCAACAATCCCCTCCCCAAAATTTTAAATGGCACTATCCCATGTGTGATATATCATTTTAAAGAGTATAAGATTCTCAATCTTGTACATCAAATAAAATTCGTGAACTAGAGACAGAAACGTATTGATTGAATTAAATACATTTTTGGCTCTAATTTACGAACGGCTGGACCGATTTTAATTTTCTTTGATGTAAAAGATTGAGAATTTTACCAGGTGTATACCTATGAAATGAGACTTTCAGCTATTAGACCGCAGATGTCGCTAGGAGTATTTTTAAACTGTCCCAAATGTCTTATTTTTTTCGTCTGTTATCTGTCAACAATATTCAATTCATTGTTTGTGATGTTTCATACAACAACGCATTTTTTTCGCTCTTAAAAATGTCGAATTTCGTGCCTTCAAACTACGATTTGCGGACATCGTTGATTTTCTGTTATCAATTGAAGAAAAACGCTTCTCAAGCTCATCAAATGCTTATAGAAGCTTACGGTGGACATGCTCTAAGCAGAGCACAGTGCTTCAGGTGGTTTGAAAAATTCCGAAGTGGTGATTTTAGCGTGGAGAACGAGGAACGTGGCCGGCCACCGAAAAAGTTTGAGGACACCGAATTGCAAGCATTGTTGAATGAAGATGATGGTCAAACGCAAGAAATGATGGCAGAGCAGTTGGGAGTGACCCAAAAAACCATTTGCAAACGTTTGAAAGACATGGGCATGATTTTAAAGGTCGGAAGATGGGTGCCGCATGAACTGACTGAAAGGCAGCAAGAGAACCGAAAAACCACTTGTGAAATGCTGCTCTCCCGGTTCAAAAGGAAGTCTTTTTTGCATCGAATCGTTACGGGTGTATTTCTCCAATCCCAAGCGTAAACGATCGTATGGTCCGCCCGGCCACAAGCCAAAATCAACGGCCAAACCAAATCGCTTCGGCCGCAAGGCAATGCTGTGTGTTTTCTGGGATCAGCATGGTATGATTTGGTACGAGCTATTAAAACCAGGTGAAACAGTTGACGGTGCACGCTACCAACGACAATTGGCCGATTTGAACAGCGCTATACACCGAAAACGCCCAGAATATGCCGATCGGCGTCACAAAGTAATTTTTCTTGATGACAATGCACCACCACATCGAACAAGAGCGACCTGGGAATTGGTGGAGACGTACGATTGGGAACCGCTGGTGCATGCGGCTTACTCACCAGACTTGGCGCCTTCCGATTATCATTTGTTTGCATCGATGGGCCACGCACTTTCCGAGCAGCGCTTCAATTCTCACGAAGAAGCCAAAAAATGGCTCGATGATTGGTTTGCGGCCAAAGACGGCCAATTTTTTTGGCGCGGCATTCACAAATTGCCTGAGAGATGGGTAAAATGTGTCGCTAGCGATGGCTATTATTTTGAAGATTAAATTTGTAACCATTTTTTGTTAATAAACGTTTAAAATTGAAAAAGAAAGTCTCATTTCATAGGTATACACCTATGTATACCCTTTAAAATAATATAGCGCACATAGGGCAGTGCCATTTAAAATTTTGGGGAGGAGGTGGTCAGGGGGAGGGTGAAAGTTTCCCAACTGACTAGAGTAGGTTATTAAATGTCCCCCTCTAAAACAAAATCGATGTGTTACAGCGATTTCTGATAATTTTAATACTTAAAGAGTTGTTCAAGGTAGGAAATTTTAAAATGATCACCCTGTATATAGCTGCACTTAGGAAACACGTAACCTAAAATCAATTCTAGACTGCATAAGCATGAGATAAAAGCCCAACATCAAGATAAACAGATGTAAAAGTCAAACGACGAGTAACATGCTTTTGATATTACATTTAGAATCCCCGTGAAGAGAAACAATACACAAAACAAATACAAAGACGGTTTGTGATTCAGAAGATGAAAAAGAAGAAGAAAAGAAAAACACACCTATTGCATGACGAAACAATAAGAGATCTCTACAAAAAATGTCTAGATGAGAAGTTAACAGAATTCAGTTACGGGACAATTGAAGAAACATATGAACATAAAATAAAATATAATTTTGGCAGTCCAGGAAACCATAGAAGAAAAAGTGGGAAAGAGACCTAAAAAAGGAAGGATAAGTGAGCAGACAGAAATACCAATAAAAAAGAATACAATAAAGACAGAGAAAGATTTGAGGAACTATAAGGAACTAAGGAAACAAACAGAGGAAAAGAAAGCCTAATGAAAGAAGAGAATCTGAAACGGGAAAATGCTTGTCAACAGATCTCGAGAACGGTGCGTTTTAGGAAACAGATACAAGAATACTTTTATATCCTAAATTAAATAGGAAAGTGGGACATGTTACCAGTTTTCGGGAAAAATACAGTGGTGTAGGCTGTATCTGAGGAGAAAGTACAGAACCTCTCTGTATCTAAACCATTGGACATTTTAGGACACTTGTTTATATGAACTTTTTTACTTATAATTAGTCCAGGAATTATCTATTAAACCTTTTTACTCTCATTAGGAAACACCCTGTTATAAAGCCAATCGAATGAGAAAAATACTATCAACTACTATAATATTCGCCAAAATAAACAGTACCGTGGTCCAAGTTTGAAACAAGTCTCAGAAAAATACCGACAAGAGTTTAATAAAGCGGCCCCCAGTAAAAGTGTAATGTTAGCAAAAGCGCTGTTGTGTAGAGCTCCCAAAGAATGTTCCGCCCCAGACAGTTTTAAATTTGGGACTTCCGTGAGAAAGATCGGGGTAGGGATTTTGCAAAGATATCGAGGTTGCATTTAATATTCCGATTGAACTAAACCAGAGATCGTAGCTCACAAACTATAAGAGCTATGGTAGTCTGATTTTTGCCGATCGACGCAGCTTCGCAAGTACTAATGGTGGGATAGAGAAAAAGTTCCATGAAAAACCAAAAAATCCCGAAGCTCTCCAAAAAACCGTTTGGGGGACATGCAAACTTTACAACCCCACCAAAGCCGTCCGGATAATCTGATCAACATGATGTTTGAGATTTATGTTCTGGGAGTGTTTATCTACCCACTCGAGGAAACCCGACTCGATTCGATTAACTTCGCACTTTTTTTCATGGCACGCCGAGACGCCCTCTTAAAAAAATTGTAACTCGGTTAATTATGGTCATATCAAGGTGGGATCTTTTTTAAACTAAAGATCATCATCAGAGCAATAAGCTTAGGTGAGTACCAGTGGCGTCTCCTCATCTTTTTTAGTTAGTTTCTAGGTAAACGTAGTTGTAACACTCTGATGTACCGTGGAATGGGGAACAAAAAAGGTTCAATGTACTTTTTTCCCTATAAGGTCATCTTTTAGGTCGAAAACGTGAAAGACTGAGAACGATGCAAATACGGTACTAGAATACACACCTTTTAAGCTAGAGAGAAAAATCGTTTGCAGGAAACGTACTTTAGTGACCTATTCGTGATTCTGTAAGCAAGTTCCGAATCTTTCCAATAAGACCCTTAAAACCTAGTGGGGTGCCGTTCCCTTTCTGTCCCTTCTAGCGCCATTATTTTCTGGTGATTGATTTGGCATGTGGCTCTCTAAATCTGTATGCATTTTGCCACCAAATTCGATTAAAATGGCTGGAGGAACTTTGGAGATAGAAAATATTAGTTTCTTTCTTTGGTTTTTCTTCATTTGTCGGTATGTCCTATCGACTGGAAGTTTTAACCATTGTAAAGAAAAGGCAAAGATACGTAAAAAGTGTAATATGTTTTTATTTTCGAAAAAGCACTCCTTGTACCTGAAAATCGAATATGATGGTATAACGTAGAAAAGCTGATGCTCATAAGCGTGCGGTCGGGTAATCGATAGAAGCGTTATGGAGAGATATCTCGCGCTCTGGAATTTTTTATTCTTATTGTGAAGGCTATACCAAGAGTTATCGAGGTATAGCACGTGTGTAAGGAGGCGATATGGGCCGACGCGATTTTAGAATTCTTATAAATACTTTCATTCTATAAATTAACATTTTAAAGTTTCCTCTTATAATCACATTTAATAGAAATACATAATAATAAATAATTAAACACTTAATTAAACAAAATTTTTTTAATGCGTGATTCATACATCCTTGTTTGAAGTTAACTTTCTGAAAGTCTTTCAACTGGCACGTGAGTTGTTGATAATCATGAAAAAATCATTCACACCTTTTTTTTCCTTACCAGTAGGTACTCATTCGCGTATAATAATCGGTAGCGATTTCTTAATTCTTTTCGGAATAACCGAATATGAAGGAGACAAGGCAGCTGTTGCCTGTTGTTCTAGATCTTTCAATTCTAATTGCATAATTGCTAGGGTTTGGCACTACATGGTGACATATCTCCTTTTATCAGATTACACAATCTGTAGTACGTACAGCGATTCATTCTAGTATGTTGTTTATAAAATTTTATTTTACGCACTTTACGTGATATGTGAATTGGATTGCGAAATTCCTTTTTCTAGTTTTCTTTTGAACTAGTTAGTTCGTTATCTACAAAGAAAATATCATAAATTATAATGACTCTCGTTCAAGTTTAGGAAGATTGCAACAAATAATAAAATAACATTGAAGCGTCTTGCGTGACACATGTTTTACAAGTACAAAGTAATTAAACGTTAGGTTAATTTCACGATTTTATTGTTCCATGCAAACATGTTTAGCAATTAAGAATTAATTTGAAATAAATTCCGTTGCATCCAATTATGGTCACATTCAATAAACTTCTAATGAAGATCTCGAAGAAGATATTTATTGACAGAGCTAACCATATAAATATTATTCGAAATGAACAAAAACATAAAAGAGGCGGCATCGTTATTTTGCATACAATGCCATTTAAGATATTTGGGTTACCTACCGTGTACTACCTATGTAAGCGTATATCACAGTTTTATGTGCGTTAAAAAGAATTATCTAAACATTAAAATAATGAATGAATAATATTTAGGTTAATGTTTAAACCTTTATAAATGTATATATTTCAAGTAATCGAAACATACATAATTCATTATGCCATGAAATTATATATCTGACATTAATTGACTGAAAATTATAGTTAAAAACAGGTCGTGCATATTTGCAGTAATACAAACGGTTTAAGATAAGAATTAAATAGAGAGATTGCTTCAGTTTTAATTTTTCTTTGGATTTTATAAAAATGTTCTTTATGGTTTTGTGGGGACACATGCAAATCTAAAAGACAGAATATAATATTACAACTCGCCTAGATATTTCTAGGTAAGAAATGTCAAAATTAATTAAACCCTCGTTGGCTTTTTAAAAATATTATAATTTATAAGCAATAAAATTTGAAACAAAAATATTACAAAATGTATTCCGAATTTCTTGATAGAATGATCTAATGAGTTCTAACTAGGCATAAAGGGGCGGATGTAATTTGCGCACACAAATTTACCTGCAAGCAGGTACTATCCTGAGTACTTCTATCCTTGTACTTCTTCTGTTAACGCTTGTTTGATTTTTATAAATGTGAATTTATGGCTTGGATCAATTTTAATTTTGAATTATACTTTGGTTTTTGAAAAAAACTAAATGCAGTGTAGAAACTAAAATAATACCAGTCTAAAGTATGTACAGGGTGTTCAAATATGACCGAATGTCACGTGATTGACAAAATGCCACAAGTCTGCCAAAACTAATCTCTAAGATAATTAATTTTGTGTATATCGGGTTACATAAGCAACCATTAGTTCTTATCAGACTAATACATAAGCTGTCAATAAAAAATCTTTGAGAGCCGGCACCTTGAGTCATTAATGAACACACAGTATATGCTTGTTTATCAACTGAGCAGCCAAGCATTACATAATATTTCTCTATATTTTCCTACGGGTCTTTTTAAAATTTTATTACATAACATAAATACATATCTTTTGTTTGTTGTCAATAACAAAGTGATTGTACACCGCCGAATACTATAAAAATGCCTACGTACCCATTGTAGTATAAAATTATTCTGATTATTACAGCAACTTCGGAATTATTATGTTACAGTAATAACATGAAATTATAATTACTGTTAGTGTTTAAAGCAAAGTTTAACAAAGGTTTTCAAATAAGTATACACCCCTATTTGTTACGTACTATAGAAATAAAAATCGAGTTTTTTCAAACATTGTAAAGCGAAAGTAATTAAGGCTTTAAGATCTAATTCTCAGAAATATTGCAGTTTGTAGCAAAAACTAAAACCCTACACGGGGCGAAAAGTACATGCCCGGGCTCACCTGACCCGACTGGGAACAAATCTGGCGCGGTCCAAAAACAACAAGCCCGAAAAACTCGAACAGCCCGACAGAGAAGTTCAAAGCGTCAAAAAGTCTGAAAGGTCCTACAGACCCGTATAGTCCGGCAAGCCCGAAAAGTCCGACAGACCCGAGAGATCCAAACGGCGTGATAGACTCGAGAGACCCAAAAGGCCGAGAAGATCAAAAATCCCAACAGGCCTGACGGCTCGACAGATCCGAGAAGCCGAAAGAGACGAGAAATTGTAATGGACACAACCAGAAAAAGTAGTCTTAATGCCCGTTCAGATTAAAGATCGCGCTCAAAGCAGCTCAAAACGTCGGAGAAGGAGGGGTTTCCAGAATAACCAAACATAAATTGGATCAGCACCAACACCAACACACCAACAAAAGGAAATCAAAGCTAGATTAAATATTATTAATGATGCAAAATCTAACTAAAGACACCCAGCAACTAACAACAGAAGTAAGAGATATAAGAAAAGAACAAAGGAAATGCAGAAAAGAAATAGAAAAACTGAGAAAGGAGATGAAAGACATTAAAAAAAATAGAAAGATACAGAATATAAAACAAAAAATGGAAAAAGAATTGAGTGAGACAAAGGAGAGATTAGAAAAACTTGAAAAGGAAAGCAAAGCAAATAATGTTATACCTTAGGGCTTACCAACGATTCAATAATAGTAAAAGAAGCGATGATAAATTTCATAAAGAAAGAAATGAATATGGAGGTAGAAGTAGACGAAGCAATGAAATTGGGAAGTAAAACATGTTTGATAAAACTGAAGAATAGCCAGGATAACACACTACTCATGAAAAATAAAAATAAACTTAGACATATGAAAGATCAACAAATATATATTAACAATGATCTAACAAAAGAAGGATTACATATATACAGGAAAGAATACGATTAATAACGAAAGAAGAGAAAAAGAAAGAAAAGGAAATTAAAGTTAAATACAATAAACTAATTATAGATGGAAAAGTGTGAAATTGGAATAAAAATCAGAACCAGTTGGTTGAAAGAGATAAAAAATTCAAAAAACGGATAAAGCAAAATGAAATATACACGAACGAACTGGAAAAACGGAAAAAACAGAAATAAGAATAAAGAAAAAAAAGAAATGGAAGATAGAAATAATGATCAAAGGCAAAGGATAGAAAATGAACTAATAACAAAAAATGGGAACAACAAACAAGAAAAAGCCAAGCAGGATAATAAAACTAATAGTAGAAAAATAGGAACATGGAATATAAACACTCTAAATGGTAAAGAAATGGAGATAGTAGAAGAAATGGAAGAGTATGACATACAGATATTGGGAATCACGAAAACAAAGAAAGTGGACCATGGTAGTATTAGAATAACAGAAAAATACACATTGTACTGTTCAGGGGTGAAAGGAAAGAAAAAAATGAGAGCGAAGAAAGGGGTAGGAATAATGCTAAATAAGAAGATGAATGACACAGGAAATAGAAGAAATAATCAAAAGAAAGAAACAAGCATGGAAAAATACAACATAACCAGAGACTAGACAAATAGATTGGAGTACATAGAAATTAGAAGTAAAGTCAAGGTAATGGCAAGAGAAGCAAAAAGAAGAAGCTGGGAAAAGTTTGGCGGAGAATTGGGAGAGGATTATAAAAATAATAGCAGAAAATTCTGGAATAGAATAAGAAATATGAAGAGGACAAGGAAAGAAATAAAAGAAATCAAAAATAAAGAAGGAGAAAATTAAAAAAGCAAAATATTAGAAATATGGGAACACCATGATGCTGATAAAAAAGCTGGGAAAAGTTTGGCGGAGAATTGGGAAAAGATTATAAAAATAATAGCAGAAAATCTTGGTATAGAATAAGAAATATGAAGAGAAGGGCAGGAAAAGAAATAAAGGGAATCAAAAATAAAGAAGGAGAAATTAAAATTAAAAAACCAAAAATATTAGAAATATGGGAACACCACTTTGTTGATAAATTTAAAGAAATACAAAAAAATTACAAATGAAATAAAGGAAGAAAGGAAAGAAGAAAGTGAAAGAAATGAAAGACAAGAAATAACATCAGACAAAGTCGAGGATGCGCTCAGAAATATTAAAGTAGGAAAAGTAGGCGGAGAAGATAATATTGCCCCATAGATGATGAAATAGATGGGTAAAGAAGGTATAAGATGAATGCATATAATCTGCAATAAAGCCTGGAAAATTGAAAGAATCCCTAAAGACTGGAAAAGCAATCTAATACTCCTTGTATATAAAAAGGGAGACTCAACAAAATGTGAGAACTACAGAGCGATCTATCTCCTCAGTAAGATTTAAAGTTTACACACTAATACTAGAGAAAAGACTAAGGGAAAATATAGAAGGAAAACTAGAGGATGAGCAAGTTGCATTTAGCACGAACAAACAAACGAACGATAATATAAGCATAATAAGAAATGTAATCGAAAGAACAATAGATGATGGGGAACAACTTTATCTAGCTATAAACAACAATTGGATACAGACATCCCATCTCTATAAAGCTGGATGGTCTGATGTATGCCGATGACATAGTGCTGATAGCAGATAGCAAAAGAAAAATGCTGCCGATAATAAACATATGGACAAACAAATTGAAACAACTGAATATGGAAGTAAATATAGGAAGAAGTAAAATAATGATAATAAATGATGAAACATTAACATAAGAGGATAAAACAATAATGTGTAACCAACGAAAACTAAAATTAGTAACAGTCTGTGAATACTTAGGTAACGTCATAACAAACGACGGAAAACTTGACTTAGAAATAGCAAAAAGAAAACAGAAGGCTACCAACCTATACCATGCATTGAATAAAATTATACTAAACAAGAAAGAAATAAATATAAACACAAAAACAAAGGTGTACAATACAACAGCTCACAATTAGTACTATATGCTCTTGAGACTTGGGTACCCTTGGAAAAACACCGGCAACAACTAAATACTATAGAAACGAAATGCCTCAGAAAGATAGCTAGGAAAACAAAACACGACATAATAAGAAATATACAAATAAGACAGATGACAAACCAAGAACGAATTAAAATTAAATTAGAAAATAGACAATTAATTTCGTTTGAACATATAATTAGAATGGACCAAAAACGCGTGGTGCGAAGGGTGATTGAGTCAGGAATGATATGGAGAAGAAAGAGGAGCAGACCGAGAAGAACATGGCTTGAGAGAATAAAAGAAATAGGCACAAGACGCGGAAATACTGCGGATGAGATAAAAATACAGGCAAGGGACCGGAAGGGATGGAAAGCATGGATAAAAGAAACTAGCAATATGTAAATTAATCCAACGCTCTAAAGGGCACAAGGAATATGTAGAAGAAAAAGAAGAAGAAGAAGACATTGGATCAGAATTCAATTAAAAAAAAAACTCACTTATAGCTTTAAGATGTCAAAATTGGTATGGGCGCCAGGAGCCATTTCAAAATCGTTACAGTCCCTGGTGTGATCTCTCACCAGAAAACACTCCATACACAGTATAAATAAGAGTTCAGTAAGGAAACTTGAAGCGGTATCTTTGTAGTTTACTTGCCTCAGAAATCTAAATTGCCATCTTGTTGGTGCTGACTTGATTGACGAACAACAGATGGTATTACCGAAGCTCCCAGCGTGTTATAGCGAGAATTTTAAATTTTTGTTTTTGAGTTGTTAATCATTGTTTTTATGAGCAATTGTTCCACTATCTGAAAGAAAACTTTTGACAAGATATACATGTTTAAATGTTTGTGCTATTAGTATTTTAACCTTTATAAGAAGGACAAGATCAAATTATGGTAAACCTTTTTTTGCAGTAAGCTGATAAAGTAATAAGTAATTCATATTTTGACAGGCTACTGCAATGATTTTTTTAGTTTGCTGTATAAAGCATAGGTTCTGCATCTTTATGAATTATAACTTTTTCGAACAGCAAAGTTATCAGCCGTAATCGCGTTGTTTAAAAACAAAGAACTTAAATTCCCAAAGTAACACGGCAAAATGGTGTGAATAACTAATTCCAGAAATTGTTTTAAATAGCATATATATATATATATATATATATATATATATATGTGTGTGTGTGTGTGTGTGTGTGTGTGTATATATATACATAAAACAGCACAAACACAAAACGCAATAAAACAAATTTTTATTGAACTTAACACATCACAAATACATAATTATTTTGAAGTTTCTTGTTACAAACGTCATAGTATGAAAATTCTCATATGACTGTATAATCGTAAGAAATATTTTGCTGGAAAATGTTCACAAGGATGTTGCAAAATGCGTAATTTAAATGAGTTTGTAAGCCGAGTCAATATATTTCTCTTTATAGCTATCTCTTCAAATTGATTTTTAAAAATCTGTTTCAATTCACAAACACAGTAAAAAAATTATTATCACATGGCATAAATAGATTACCGAAGGTGTCTTTATTGTTATTTTGATAAGCCTTAAAATGGCAAAAGAGTGCAGTTTCGTCGAGATCCTTGTGATCATTGGCATATTGTTTACAAATACCACAAGACTTAGACACCTTCTTATTAAATAACTGTTTATGTAGCGGAGAAAGTTCTTTTAAAGCTACATCAAGCAAGCAATAATCAACATCTTTCAAGTATCGTCACATTCTAAGTTTTTCTAAACATGTGACTGTATTTTACCTAACTTAGTAATTTGAAGACTTAAATCTGAAACATCTTGTACACCTGCAGAGCTTTTTTAATATCCTGAACACAGTAATAAATTATTACTAAATAATTTCTTAAATGCACGTTGAAACTGTATTGGAGTAGGATAAAAGAGTTCCCCCCCCTGCTGCCTAAAACTACAAAAAACATTTTCTAGAGAATTTTGTTTCAATCTTGTTAATAGAAATTGAAACCCCCTCATCTTTTAAATTGTTCTATAAATGCAAAAGACCATTTATGGTTATTTGCCAGCAATTAATGAACTTTACTTTTGGAGTAATGTCTTGTCCTTGGCATCAATGACTCTGACATTTTTAAAAAAAGACCGTATGTCATTAAGAAAAGTAACCTGATAAGGCTCTCCACTGAAAGCCCTGTTTATACTCTTTCACAGAACTTTTGTGTGAGGAATGAAAGATGTCAAATAGTTTATCAAATTTCTCGATTATTTATTTAAACCTTTATAAGTTTTCGTAGAATTATTTATTTCAAATAATTATTATCTATGACGAGGAAAGAAAAAAATCAGACAGAAGTAGTACACATATATGATTTTCATTTTGGAAAAAGATTTTTCGCTAGTGGCATTGGTGATCAATGATCATCGTGTGATAAATTTGCAATACTGTAATAACATTTGGAAATGTTGATTGTAGTTTGTGCTCAAAAATTATTTTGTAGGACTGGGATGCGGTACTGATGTTTTCTTATTGATGTCTAATAAATGAAATATTTGAAATGAATCATTTCAAACGGTTTAAAAGTTCTACGTTTAGCTTGTCCAATATTGGTAGATAAGTTTCTTGAATCTTTCTCCTCTTTCAAGTACTACGTCTTCAGCGTCACCATCGTCAAAATGTCGCTTTCTGGCACGCTTTCGTTTGCCCTTATCTTCATCAGAATATTTTAAGTCACTGGCTTTATTCTCATATTAATCAAAATTTTCTCTCTGCTACTTTAAGAAATCTAAGAGTGAATTTAGAAAACAAACGGCACTTTGAAGTTCTGTTGCTTCACTTTGCAAAGAAGTGCTAACTGCATTGATGCAGTCGAGGATGGTTACTCGAAAGTCCATCATGACGACATTTTCCTTCTTCGACATTTCTTTCAATAGGCAATTGGCTTCATGAATTGTCTCCGGCTTCTGTCTCTTACCTTTAGAACTAGTTTGCAAAGCATTTTGAAAACTACTGTAACCCTTGGATAAGGCTCTTGTCGCATCGACTCTAGCGCTCCACCTTGTGTCGTTTACTTTTTTGGGAACTAGAGAACGGTGTGTTAGATCACTCTGATTAACTTGATCGTAACCGCCCAACAATGGGTTGAGGCTGAGAAAAAGTTGTACAATGCCTGAACAAATCTAAAGAAAGAAACCGCGACAATACAGCTTTCAACGACGTTCTCTCCAACTAAGTTAAGCGAGTGTGCTGCACACGAAATGTAAATTGGAAGCTCACTAATATTAGAAATATGGGATTGAAGACCGTTGTAGCAGCCTGATGTGTTGCTCGAGTTATCATAAGATTGCCCTCGCATATTGTTAATATCAGTGCCATACTTATTTAAGAAATTCAATACAGCTGTGGTAAGCGCTTCTCCAGCGTGACTGCATATAGGTAGGAATGTGAGAAAACGTTCACTTATTTCTCCATCAGACGATCTAACATATCTCATCACTACAGTTAACTGATCTACGTGGGACATGTCTGATAGATTCCTATCTTTCTCATAAAAGGTTCTAGCGTGCTTCCAATCAGTAATATTACCATTGAAATGAAACGAATTATTTATTAAATTGTTTTGGGTGGCTTTTATGAGATGAGGTGGATCGAACATGTAAACAACATGATCCCCAGTAACTTAAAAAAAAGGGTTTTCAGCAGATACACCTAGCATTTTGCTTAAGAGAATGTTATTGGATCCCACGTCACTTATTAAAACTTTAACAGTTTATCCAATGTCTTTTAGTTTAACTATGCATTTCCTAACAATGTCTTTTAAAGTGGCAGCATTGCATGTATTGTGAACAAAGTAATAATTTAATGGTTTCTTCCAGTTATTGTAAATGCCTTTTACCATTAGCAGTAGAACCTTCAGCGCTAGACAAAACACTTTTTACCCGTAAATACCCAACCCTGCTATGGACGAAGCAACGAACGCTTAAAATTTGTTCGCTACTTCGGGCGCCAATTTTAAACTACTTGCGCATGTTTATACGCCTGGGGCATGGCAGAGGCGGCAGCGGAAAAACTGTTGCGAAAAGTTCACAACCGTAACAGCAGACAGGGGACCGCAATAGATGAAATCGTTGCAATTATCGTAGATGACAGAAAGTGTATAATTGTCATAGATGAGATGAACTTGAAATCAAATTTATTTTACAGTTAGGGAAAAGATGAAGTAATTGGTTTAGAAGATAATAGTATAACAAAAAGTGACAAAGTCTCTTATGTAACACAGTTGCAATGGAACAAAAATCAATAAAAGATGCCAAGTTGATTTAAAAATTATTATTTAATAAAAAGAAAAAACAAAAAATGTCAAGAAACATTATCATTTGCAACAAGGTGGTCTATACTCAATCATTTAACATTTCTCATTTAAAAGATAAACTTCATGCTGATTATTATCATGATCATGCTGTTTGAAGATGAAATGCAAAAGAAAAATGCATGGTTGTTAGGTATTTACCTAACTTGATATAATTTTAACTTCTAACTGTAATAGTACATTTTAGTAGAATCGAAGGAGGTAACGTTTTATTTTAAAATTAACTCCTCGAATTTAATCGTAAAGTAGGTTATTAATAACGAGTAGAATGTGATCAAGAATCTGATTGTTCTTGTAATAAAAAGCATGCCCTAATTGATTCCTATCTGAACACAGTTAATTATTACACCAGAAGAATGTTTGAGATCGTGTAAAAAGTAATGAAAATAGAAATTCCGTTATTCAAATTTCTACACATTCTGGTAGTATTCGCGTCTACGTAATAGTATCAAAACAATCTATGTCAGCGCGACGGACGTTATACAAACAGGTAAATAAATAAAGTTTACTTTCAAGAATTTGTTCAATTATTTGAAATTTAATCTGAAACTACAATAAATATTTATTAATGGAAAGTAATTAGCACGGATGTCAATGACTGGGGACAGGCCGTTTGAGAGCAAGGTGAACTATTAACGAATTGCAAGTTGTACGCTCCTCCATTGAGATCAAGGTAACCAAAAGCAAGGTTAATTTAATTATGGTGAGAAAAAAGAGAAGTGTACCAACCCTTATCTTTATGGATTAGTAAGGCAAACAGTGACGGAGTAAAATGCGTAATTTACTAGTATGTAAAAATGTTTCTCCATTATTTATTAAATACATGTTATGTGATACTATAAATAACCTTTGTAATTAACAGCAATGCTTATAAACACAATTTTGTCCATTACACTACATATTTTAATAAATATGTATATAGGGTGTTTCACGAGGAAAAAGCATACGTCGGGAGATGATAGAACATCAAAAACCAAGTGTGCTTTGCATAATAAACTTACATTCGAAAACCCTTAGTTTTTGAGATACAGAATGTTGCAATTTTAAAAGGAAATTCTTACTTCTTTAATATCTCCATAACAATGTAAACCTGTGTTTTTCAGTCTGTGGGTCGCGATCCCCAGGGAGGTTCCGAAGTCTTGCTCGGGGGGTCGCGGTCGCAAGCCAAGTAAAAGTAAAAAGCAAGGGTTATAGGTCCTACACTACAATAAAAATACAACGATTTCAGTGGGAAGGATGTGCCTGTTTATTCTTTAATATTTTTTGTAATATTGGTTCTATGTGGGGCACGTAAATAATTAAATCATTTTCCAGTTGGAGTTTTTATGTTAACCACTGAAGAGAAAGTTAGTAAACATAGGTGGGAAGCGGCAAAAGGAACTAATAATTTCAAAGCTTCCCTTGCCAGCTCTGGATATTCTTCTTTTCTCTTCACCCAAAAGACGTCAATCGTTTGCGAACTAAATTCCATTTTAAGCATGCCGTCAGCAGCCAAATCTATAAGATTTTTTTCATCTTCGTTGGCAGATCAGCCCAGTTGTACTGACATATCTAAAAAAGGATTTACTATCTATCTATGCCCGTTGTTAGCTTGAGAGTTCAGTTCTGGAAAGTATTTGAATAGTTTCTCTTCCAAATTTTGCCAGCTCTGTAGCATGCAAGGAATGTGAAAACTTACTACCAACGATTGGTCCATTGTAATTTTTTCGACAATCTTCTGAACGCAAGGGAAAGACTCATACATCATTTTTTCTAAAGACGTTGACCACAAACGAAGTTTTGCGAGGAATCTCTTGATTTTATCCTTTGCTGTTAGAATGTTTTCTTCTCTTCCTTAAAGGCTCTTATTTAAAATATTTAGGTAGTTGAAAAGATCAGCGAGAAATGCTAATTTTAATAGCTAAACAGGGTCACAAAAATAATTAGCATATTCAGATTTAGCATCTTGTTGGTACATTAACAATTCAGCTTTTAGTTCCAGAACTCGTGTCAATATTTTTTCTTTGGATAGCCACCTGACCTCTGTGTGATAAAGGAGATTTTGATGGAGCGAACCCATGTCTTCACAAATGATTCTAAACAGTCGAGTTTGCAAGGCTTCACCTTTAATAGAGTTCACAACTTTGATCACCTCTGTAAGCACATCATTTAAATCAGAAGGTAAAACCTTGGATGCCAGAGCTTGTCGATAAAGAAAGTAGTGTATCCATGTAACATTTGGCATTATTGATTTTAATTTCGCAACAAGCCCGCTTTTATTGCCAGTCATAGCTTTAGCGCCATCACTACAGATGGCGATGCATTTTGTCCAATCAATCTCGTAGTCGCGAGTGCTTTCTAAGAACAGGCCGTACATACACTGACCAGTAGTGTTCACAGAGAGTGCTTTGCAAAATAAAATGTCTTGTATGATGCTTTCATCTGCTTCAAAGCGCACAAATACCACAAATTTTGCACAATTTGTAACATCGGTAGATTCATCAAACTGCAAAGCAAAATGTGGGCTCTTCTTTAACTTTTCGACTATTTGTTTTTGAATGTTTCCGGCCATATCGTCGATTCTGCGTTTAATAGTATTATCAGAGAGTGGTTTGCTTTTTAGCTTATCTGCCTCCTGATTACTTAACATAATTTCCACCATATCCATGGCTGCTGGTAAAAGTAGATTCTTGGCAGCTGTATGCGACTTCCCAGTTTTAGCGACTCGGTATGCAACTTGGTAGCTAGCTAGTAACGCTTTTTCGTTGACACTAGATACCTACAATTAGATAAAAAAAATATTAGATCATACAAGCTTTAATTTCATTTAAAAAAAAATATACCCGACTACGACAAAACTTTTAGTCGACATAACTCATATACGAATCCTGGTATTAAAAAATGCTTAAAGAAGACCCCCAATTTTTTTAATTAAAAGACCTATTCAATGATACATTACTCGATGGGATACGCGAAAAAAAATTTTCATCCCCCTTTTATATGTAGGGGAGGTGACTTAAAAGGATTATCCTATGCCACTCGAACTGTTACTAGGAATCCAACGATATCTTATTTGTTGAAATCGGTTAAGGCGTTTGACCTCTACGGTAACATAAGTCAACATGGATACCCACATACATACATACATACATACATACAGACAGGCCAAACGCGACTACGCGCAAAAGGAGGGTAGTAGAGTCTAAGGTTTTCGCGTAGTCGGGTAAAAAACAAATGAATAATCAACAAGATAATATTATTTTTAATCCACCAATGAGTAATGACAATTCTATTTTATTACTTGCATCATAGTAGTTTGCTGCTAGTTAAGGGTTTTCGGTTTTCGTTCGAATACATCCAACGGTTTATCAACTTCCTTGGAATGTTTAGTTGAGAGGTAACGCTAAAGCTTTGATGGTTTCATGCTCTCACTTGATAATACTTCGCCAGATATTACACATTGAAATTAAAAGAATCTTCTATACAGAAGAAACTTCTAAACTGTAATACGATCATGCACTTTTAAAAAACCCAGTCTTTACTAGAAAATGGTCAGTTTCTTAAAGGAAAGTTTAGATTGCTCATTGTTAATTAAAACTTGGTGTCAAATGGGCTGATTTGTATTAATATTCGTTTTATTCTTCGTTTCTTACGAGAAAGTTTGTGCTGTTACTAGACTACTTGCTTCTATTTTTTAATTTTTTAAATAATGTCTAAAAAACAAGTGTATTTAAGCAGCAGTCAAAAATGAAAATTACGGACAGATAACAAGAGAAAATGCAAAAGTTACCAAAACTCTAATTTTTTGTAAAGCCGCTATCGTCTGCAAATTTAAATGGTGAGTTTCTTACACGCTTAAATGTAGATAGATTTAAAAAACTGAAATATTTTAGAGCCCGAACCAGGACCATCATGATCTCAATCTGCCAGCAATTTACATTTAGATTCTATTAATGAAAGTAATGTTAGCACACAAATCTTTTATTAATTTAATTAAATTGTTAAGTACCGCTATTTTTAGATAGAGAAATGAGGAAGGTGGTGAAAACGAGAAAAACACAATAGGACTTTTATCTGACCATAAATAGACTTAGCAATGAAGACAAACAAAATTTTATTATATGGACCGTGTAAACCAAGTGGACTTTTGTAAGAGATCCTGAAAGTAAACGGTGTTTTTCAAAAAAATATTATTATACTACAAAAGCCGGACAATCCTTACCAAGATATTGGTTATGTTATTCTAATTTCTTATTGTGAGCCGTTCTGGTTGTTTGCAGACCGAAATAATAAACATTATAAAAAGGTTTGGTGAGAAGATATTCGCAATTAGCAAGGTCTTTCTAAAAAAATTCCAGGACATGGAAATTCTTTGGTTCATTTAAATGCTCGTTTAATTTATGACGCATTGGAAAACTGGTAAGACCATACAACAAGCATTGTGATGCAAAAGAAGTTTGTAAATATTTGGAAAGAAATATTAAAAGGATTCGTTGACATTATAATCAGTGTATGTTCATGTAACGTTGCTCTTCAAGGACACCGTAAAGCAAAAGAAGTAGCAGTATTAGGTATACAGGGTGATTTCGAAATAAAGGGTATCCTTTTAATAGGTGATAAGTGAGGCTAAAAGAAGACAAAAAATGAAAAAACGAAGAGGCTCCTTGAAAGTAGAAAATTTTGACAATTTTCCTAAATATTAAAAACTGAAGCCGTCTCTGGTTAGAAAAAGAAAAGTGTTTCTTGTATTGTCGCCTTAAAAAGTGAAAGTTAAGGAGCTTTACGGTGTTTTTAAACCCTTTTAGTGCAAGAACGAGAATTTACCAGACATTCCTTTATTTCGGAATCACCCTGTATAAAGGCGGAAACTTTCTATCTTTTTCGTATTTGTTGGTTAAATACGATTCCATTTTAAAAAATTATTTAGAGGATGGTAGTAAAAAGCGATATTAATGAGTTCAATTATAATTAATATCATGAAAGCTGAAATTAAAGAAGCTCCATTTTTTCAGTCATTATGGATACCACTCACGATATTACAAAAACCGACCAATTAAGTCAAATTATTCGATATGCAAAATTATCAAAGAATACTGACTAAAATGCAATGATTTCAAAATAAAACATCTGGGAATGCAAAGCAAAACCACAAAGAACTCTGTTTTGTTACTTTTCTTCAAATGTAGGCGGCCACTTTGACCATGTTCCCGAAGAGATATAAAAATGAAGACACCACGTTGTCTTTAGTTTCTGATGTGGAATCCGAATCTGAAGTCAAAAGTTTAAAATTTAAAAGAAATGCGAACATACAAATAAACTTCGCAAATTCAGTAACGACTCCTATCGGAGTTTGTTGAACAACGTAGGTAATTAACCAGGTTCCAGAAACTTCCAGCTTTTTAAAAGGGAAGAAAGAACCCTAAGATTAATTGTTTTACATTTATTTAGATGAATACGCAGACCAAATTCTAGACCTAAAATAAAATTTAGTTAATGATTTCTGATTAGTGCGGTCTACGTGAAGTAGTTGAAGTGATCAAATATATAAATATATGTATGTACTGATAAAGGAAAGTACCCGCATCGCGCAAACCATGCCCGATAACCCGAAGACCCGTCACTATGTCCAATATGGGTAAAATTTCGGTCAGGAGTATTTTTTAATCTCGAATGATAGAATGAGTGATTCTAAGGTAAGTTTCAACAGATTCAGATGTAGATAAGTTTAAAAAATGCCTGAGGAACCGAAAAACCCGAAAAAACCAAATTTTGTGTTTTCGGTTTTTCTCTGGTAATTTCAACAGTTTTATTATCTAAGCATTTATCTCAATACCTGATCCTCATCAGGTTTTTTTTTCATTGAATTCCACCGGATAATTCCGGAGAAAACGGAATTTTTGTTAATCAGAAATGGGACTCTTTACAAACATGGTGGTACAAGGAAAGGGAAACACGAACGATGAAAACACGGAAAGACGTTTTCTTGAAGATGTAGAAAAGTATTAAAAATTATGGGCATAGTTAAAACTTTTAGTGTAAATTCCTTCACAATATTAGACACAATATCAAGTGGATATGCTATAAATACGACAAAGTTTAAAAAGTACACGATAAAAACTATAAAACTCTATATAAAGCTATTTCCCTGGTATTCTATGCCAGTAAGCCTCCACAAGATATTAATACACGGACCAGATGTGTTGGACCATTTTATGTGTCCATTGGACAGTTGTCCGAAGACGCTTTCCTGGCTCGCCATAAAGAGTTTCGGAAGTTTGTGAACATCACACCCGGAAGATGTCAAAGTGTAATTAATATCTTTTGCATTTGTTCTTGATATCTTCAGATCTTTTAATTACCAGCATTCGAACGCTACCAAAAAGAAAATGTGGCAGTTTGTCAGAAGAGGTCAGATCTCTCCTTCAGATCCCTCTGTAGAAGAATCTGACGATGACCAGGAGAAAGAAGATTTATAAAATAATAAATAATATCCATTCATTTATTTATGTATGTTTTTTGTGTATGTACTACACCTAATAAAATATAATTTTTTATTTTTGGTGAATTTTAAGGTTAAATATCTCTTAAAAGTTTGCGTAATGAAAGCCATAAAAGGTAAATTTTGCATTTTGTTTTACTGGAGTGTGCTTTTGTTACATTCCATACCATAATGCAGTAATTAATAATTTTGTCTTCCTAAATGAGCGAAATTGATCACCGTGCGTTGGAGACTATGTTTTCCAAGATTTGTAACCCTTTTTCAATTGAACTGAGGCCTTCTGTCAACAAAAGACGAATCGACGAGAAGATTTAAAAACCGCGTAACTGCGAATTCGCGTAAGTTGGGGCATTATTGTATAAAAAAAGAACAGAAAGAAAGCCTAGATATAATCAACGAATTGAAAGAGAAAAACGGAAAACTGGAAAAGAAAAATTAGAAAGATATAAAAACAAGAAAAACTTAGTGATTAAAAGAATACCAGTAAATACCAATGACGACAAAGCTTTGAAAGAACAACTAGAAGATTTTATAAAGAAACAGCTACAAATAAACATTAAACTAAAAAGTGCAGGAAAAATAGGGGACAAGGTATGTGTGATAGAGACCGGAAATATCACAGACAAATTAAGCATCCTTAAGCATAAAAACAAGCCCAAAAACATAGAAGACCATACAATCTACATAAAAGCAGACATGACAAAAAGAGAAAGGGAGATACAAAAGCCTACATCAGAAAACAAGCAAAAGAAGAAAAGGCCAAGGTAAAACTTGGATATATGAAACTAACGATAAACGGCAAAGATTGGAAATGAGAAGAAAGCAGAGACGAACTCACGGAAAATTCTAACAAGAAGAAACCAAAAAGCTATATAATAATAAAAAAAATGAAAAACAACGGTAACGGAAAATGCAATGGAAAAGGTTATGAATAATTGAAAAAGACTATAAACATCGCAAAAAAGAAAAGAAAAAGAATCACTGTAGCCACATGGAACGTTAGAAGCATAAAGGGAGAAGAACACAAATTAACCAGAGAAATGGAAAGATACAACATAGAATATCTAGGAATCATAGAAACAAAGAGAAACAGTAAAGGCATGACCCAATTGGAAGCAGGATATTGGCTGATATGATAGGGCATGAAGGAAACAGAGAGAGCAAGAGAAGGGGTAGGGCTAATAATTAAAGAAAGTAATCTACTGAATGTATACAATGAAAACCTATAACTTTATTTAAACAAAGAACACGAGCAAATAGGGTTGAAAATAGCTTATGCGCCAAATGAAAATGCCTCGACAGAAAATACAGAAGAAAAACTAGGCAATAAAGGGGACAATGTAATAATCATGGGTGACCTAAATGAAAGAGTCGACAAAGAAAGATGAATGGGAAAATACAGAAAAGAAACAAAAAATGCAAACGGTACAAAAATCATTGAATTCTGCATTGACAATGACCTAATAATAGCAAATACAAAGTTTCAACACAAAGACAACCATAAATTAACAATAATAGCCCCTCCCAGAAACGAAAAATCAGTAGTAGATTATTTGCTGGTCAGCAAAAACCTATGGCAGATTATCAAAAACACAAAAGTTAAAAAAGGTACGGAAAGCGGAAGTGACCATCATTTGCTAATATTGAAAATAGTAAGCGACAAGCACGAAATCAACACAAAAAGAACAATTAGGAAAGAAACAATAAGGTCTCACAGACTGGAAAAAGAGAAAGTGTAAGAAGAATACTAAAACATCCTAAAAAATAATCTAGAAATCACATGTAAAATAGAAAAAGATTAAGTAGAGCAAGAATGGGAGAATTTCAAAGGCAAGTTATAAAAAGCCGCAACCATAAGCTATGGAAAGAAAACAATATCAAACAAAACCATTAAGAAAACAGCAGAGTGGGCAGATAACATAAAAGACGCAGTAAAACGAAAAAAAGAAGCATGGAAGGAAAACTTACAGACGAAAGAACTACAAGACTATGACAAATATACGTAAAGAAGTAAAAAAATCTAGTAAAAGAAAAAAAAAGAAAAAAAACATGGAATGAATTCGGAAAAAAGATAACACAGACATACACAGAAAACCAAAAGCTTTTCTTTGGAATGCTGAAATAATTCCGAAGGAAAAAGAACTGCTACCTTAATAACATAAAAGATAAAAAAGAAAAAACACTAAAAAATAAAAATGAAATTATAATAAGATGGAAAGAATACTTTCAAGAACTACTAGAAGACGAGGAACAAGACGAAAACAAGTGATGAAATAATACATACCGATGCAAATGTAAACTTCACAGAAGAGGAACTTTAAAAGGCTGTACATAAAATGAAAATGGGAAAAGCCACAGGAAGCGACGAAATAACTACTGAAATGATAAAATATGCGGGGGAGAAAGGATCTGAGCAACTCCTTTAGATAATTTATTTAGTAGCGGAACAGAAAAGAGTCGTGATAAACTAGCAAACCGGCATCACAATATTCAAGAAAGGGGATCACTTAGAATGTAAGAATTACAGAGGGATAACATTACTAAGGATTCCAGGGAAAGTATATGCAAGAATGATAGAACAAAGATTAAGAGACAGTTTGGACCCAACAATAGAGGACACCCAAAGTGGATTTAGGAGAGGAAGAGGAATACAGGATCAAGTGTTCAGTTTACTCCAAATAACAGAAAAAGCTCTAAGTGTTAATAGTGAAGCTGAAAAGCCTTCGACAAGAAAAGAAAAGCAAACATCTAAAAACGTTTACAAAACAGAAATAAATAAAAGCTTGATTGACTGTGTTAAAAGCTTATACAAAACAAACATTCCATTCGTAAGAACAAAGAATGAAATATCTGAATCCTTCGTTACAAACTCCGGACTGGGACAAGGATGAATTCTAAGCCCACTTTTATTTAGTACAATATTAGATACAGCCATTAAAAAAGCGAAGTCGAGAGCTAAACAGTATAACGTACGATACCTAAACATGAACATCATCAAAATAGTGACACAAACCTACAATACAATCTAGAAATATTTAACCAGAAACTGGAACAACTAAATATGAAAATTAATAAAGATAAAACAAAGACAATGATAATTAGTAAACACAAGAAAGAGCATAAGATTACCTTATGTAATATGACTTTAGAACAAGTAAAAAACTTCAAGTGCCTTGGAACGATGATCAATGAATGGGGAGAACCAGACGACAACATAAACCACAAAATCGCACAAACAGGAAGACTATACAATGCGATTAAAACAAAGTTTTTGGGGAAAAAAGAAGTCCCAAAACAGGTAAAAATAAAAGTTTTCAAAAAAGTACTAGTACCGACACTAACAAGCGAAAGCAAATCATAAACAATGACAACAAAACAAAGCAGTAGAATACAAAGTACAGAAATGCGATTCTTACAAAAAATAGAAAACAAAACCAGAGGAACCGAATACATTCAGAAAAAACCTACATACAAAAGCAGTTAATGCCACAGCTCAAGCAAGCTAGCTAGGATGGTTCGGTCATCGCCAGAGCATGCATGAACCCAAATAGAATAACAAGACAAATCTATGAAGCAAAACCTATAAGACACAGACCCAAAGGATGACCAAGAAAAACGTGGATACAAAGCAGCCAAGAACAGGGGAATAGACTGGAGCAACATTAAAAGACTAATACAAGACAGAAAAAACTGGAAAAAACTATAGAAACAACCACCTAGAGATGAATAATGCCAAGGCTCAACTCACACTCACGCTTATACACTGAAAGGTAGAATGAGTTTTGGATTAAGTAAATAAGTAAAATTCTAGAAAATTTACTTAACTAAAATCTCTATATTACGAGCGAAGTGAGCTCGAGCCTCGTAGCGAGGGTTCAGCGTCGCTGCGCGGGCGTCAAACAAACGACAAAAGACTTTCTCTAACGCATTGCGGCTTACAGAGCGTTCTCTGTTTATTTTGTGGGAGGTCAGGAAAGACAATTTACGGGGAGTGGTACGGCGGCGGCGATCTGGGAGTGTGAAACGTTTCTCCGCCCTCCGAAGTGCGCGCCGCCAGCGGGGGTACAAGAAAGTTTGTCTGTTCGATTGTAGCTTGAGTCGCTAGCAGGGACCTTTGCTTATAAAGCCTGAATGTTTCGCGTCGATCGTCCGGTAAGTAAAAAAGCTATTTTGATTAACGTCCGGCTTATAGCATGTGAGATTTATTGAAAAAGTTGAAAATTTAAAATCCTTGAAGTGGGAAAAGGACGAGAATATACGACAAGATTTTATATGGATATTTTGAACCTGTCGCTGCCTGCCGTTTTGGGGCTCTTTAACCTTACGCGTTACGAACGTTGCAATGTGTAAGCGGCGCCCTTCCGCGTTCGCCGTGCCAAGAGCCTTGTGAGACGAACGTCGGGACACTCTCTCTGTCAAACACACCGCCTTACGGAGACGTATGGAAAGAGGCAAGCGCTTACCGTTTTGTTTTCGGTCCCGGCGCGCGCAATCGTTACGAGCACTGATACGTCGTCGTCGGTTTTAGTTTTCGCGATATTTCGGTTTCGATAGGTTTATTTGTTTTGAAATAGAGGGAGAGAGAGAGAGAAAAGAGAGAAACGGAACGAGTCGGTTCTTAATGGCAGCCCAGGAGAGGCCCATTCAGATTACCCGGAGGTCTCCGATGGAGATTGGTTTTTGGGAAATATTTTGTGTCTCGGGAACGGCCGGTCCTATTGAGATGGGACTTTGGTCGTTAGGTGTGGTAGAGGTATGACTTCTGAACGATCCAGACGCCACGGACCGTCTTTTGTTTTTTTTGACAGATATTCTGTATCTGTCCTGTCGAGATAGAAGTTTGGTTGTTAGGTGTGATGGAGAAAGGGCTTTCGGATGACCAGAACAAGATCGACCGTACCTGTACCTAGGAAACGGTCGGTCTTATCTAGATGGAACTTGGACTTATAGGTGTGGTGTGGGAATGGGTTTTAAAAGATGTATGCGGGGCCGATCTTTTTCTTACTTCTTGTCCAACATCATGCATCCCATTAATGGCTGGTCCTGTAGAGATGGAACTTGGACTGTTATCGTTCGAGGAGGTAGCCTGACCTATGACCACCGAAAGTGGCTCATTCGTGAGCGTAGCCCGATCTGGAGCTACCGAAGGTGGCCGATTCAAAGGCGCAGTCCGAGCTATAATAGTTTAGATACATCCTGTATCTCAGGGACGACTGAACCTATACAGATGGGAAGTGCGGTGGGGCAAAGGCTTGCAGAAGATGCGTGCGGGACCGACCATCTTTTGTTTTTTATTTGGCAGGTGTCCGGTATCTCAGTCGCACCTTCGGTCGCGGATGTTGTCATGTTCGAGGACCGTGCACGACGCATCCACAAAGAAATACGAGCCCGACCGGTGGCTACCGCAGGCGGTCACGCTTCCTGTGTGTCGGAAAAACTTGAAAGAGTCGGAGTGCCGCAAGCGCGATGAAACGACGCCGTAGGTGTCGGTCTCGAACGGAGCCACGGAGAATTGTAAGAACTGTAATTCACTCTGTACTTGTTTGTAGAAACGTTAGCATGTAAATTTAATTGCAATAAAGATTTGTGATTTTCTTTAATTTTCTTAGTTTCAAGTATTTACATTATAGCATCTTACATTTAGTATTAAAAATTAATAATAAAATGTAATTTGTTAATAATACGTAAATAATATTGTTTTTTGTATACACGTAATTTCTGTAAAATCAACTGGGAAGATAATATAAGCATACTTAGAAATTAGCATTGAATTCCCTATGTACACTTGAAGTCACCACCGCGTTTGTACATTCTAAAATCCCATGCAAAAGTCAGAGCAACATGTATCTGGTAAGATTAATCTTTATTTGGTAAAAAATTCTAAAAGTTTTTGTTTTTGTATACATAATCACAATCAGCACTTTACAGAAAATTACTCTGGCAAACAAAGATTCTAACTACCAGAAGTGTGTATTTCATCATTAATTCATTTCAAAACGATTTCTAAAAATTTATAAAAGCTATTATTGCAAACTAACAGAAGAAATACATAAGAGATAATTGCTACCAGATAAGATACCGCTAATAATTATGGTTGTTATAAATCAACAAAAGGATATTAAATCTAAACCAATACAATAAATAAGCATACAGTGAAAATGAATGGTTATTGATAACTTTCAATTATGAAATAATTGTTTTCCTCTATATATAGCAATTTTTAGAATTTCCTGCCCATGCTGCGTGTATACGTTGAGAGGTAAAAAAAATATTATAAGCATTGAGCTCTTATCTGTAAACCTACTATAATTTATTCGTTAACGTTTACTGAACTTACCTAATAATTCATCTATCAACTGGATAATATGCACATGAGTAATCGACAATAATTCACTACTTGTCAATATAAATACAGATTCTAATCACTCTCTGGCAATTAATAAAAGAAATTGGAATAATTATACGATACGATTTAAACCATTTTTGATTGATGAACTATGTTTATGTGTTACATTGCATATAAAGTTTTGTTAGAACAATTATTATTGTCACATTCTTAGTGATAACTGCAAAAAAGAATCCACAACAATCTGCAATATTTCAAAATAAATTCTAATTTTGTTAACATACAAGTTGGTGCAATTTTTAATCTTGTCATTAAATTTTCTGTAAGAATATAAAATGGAAAACAGAGCAAAGTTACAAATCTCGCTCTGAGTTGGTACGATACGTTTCCATTATTGTACGGCCAGATTTGGCCGTGGCATAGTCAAATAAGCTTTCTCAAGCTAAAAGAGGAGTGGCTAAAAAGGATATAGAGTGAATAAAGCCTTATTAATCAGTTTAGCACTAGATCTTGTTTCATTTCTTTCAAAGAAGTCAAAAAATGCGTAAAAGAGCACGGCCAAATAGCGGAAACAAAACACGCCCTGAAGGTAATCAAAACAACTCCGCTAATTGAGTAGTGAACCACTGCAGATGGTCAAATAAACAGATGGAGAACAAAGTCTGATTGTACAGCCTACACTACAAAATCACCCCAATTCAGATTGACAAAGCCACTTGCGGTGGTCCAAAGGTGATATATCTGCAAGATCACAAACAGGTTAGCTTTTGCCAAGAACGTTAAAAAGAACAAAAGAAGAAGCTGCAAAGCTGCGAGCAAATGAAGGGCCAGCGCAAGGATGTGCAAATATTATCATTAATGGGAGGGGTTTCATGACAGTTGGCCTAAGGTCTTGATATACGATGTACTGCATGCCATGACCGAGCGGAACTGGCTACTCGCAACATACGAGACGAAATCAAATACGGTGGTGGAACTTTCGGCAAAGAATTCGGTGAAGTTCTGTAAGCTCTGATCGGGGAGGCTGGTTGGCACTTAAAGTTAAGTACTAGGCTGAAATCATCCGTTGTTTTAAATGTTATGGGTTGAGCCATACAGCCCAGGAGTGCTAAAACCAAGATATGTGTTAAGTAAGTAAGAAGGATGGCGACTAAGCCGCGGGGTGTAGGAAAGCGGTCCAATTTCGGAATTTCAGACACACAGAGGAGCACGAAGACCACCACAGCTGTACTGTGCGACGGTAGATATGACTCGTGCGTGTTTCTCCAAGATTTGCTATGAATAGGTTCCTACAGTTAAACTGCTATCGTGGAGCTGCAGATATGCACGATTTGGGAGAAATGATAAGAGAACTTGCGGTGAATGTGACTCTGCTACAACAGTGATAAGGGCAGCTTGGTTTGACTTCAGTCTCAAGGCAGGCACAGCAGCATGAATGCGTATCTGTTTTCAAGGAGCTTGAGTGATAAGAGGGCCTGCTCTTGTAATATGAGTGCGATAAAACATGGGCATAGTTGATCTTTGAATGGTAAACTGTTAAATTTTTGTTTGCCTTTTAGCGGTCCTTAGCTTGGCGTCTCCAATGTGTCTATCCTCTTGTCACGTGCGATAAGGAGTCTGAAAGTACCGCAAGTTCGGTCACTCCTAAGAACACCTAGACTTTCTTACGATGGGGAATCTCTCACGGCTGGAGTGGGCCGTTCTCGGATGGGAGTGGATACAAGGTAAGTAGGCTTGGGATTTAAGTTAGCATTACTTAAGATCAGATTGGCAGGGTCGATCGAGCCGCATAGAGGAGTGACCTCAGGGGTGATAATTTGATATGATGCTCTGGCATCTGAATTTGTTACTTGGTAAGCACAGACTGTTATGAGTGAACAAAAGCTGAAAATGCTGAATTGGCGCAAATATTCTGAAAGCGTCGAGAATCTTGTGCCTTATTTTGGAGATTGGCCTGGAATTTCTTTTGAGCAAGTCCCACTAGCAGTCTTGCATTAACACTACAGGGGCAGAGCGTTTGATGTTGACCTCGTGGGGCAGTAGTTAAAAGTCCGCATGCTGGACTAGGAAGTTCCCCTGCCGGGTGTAGCTACCGTGAGTTGCTTGGGTACTAGCCTGTTTAGCTAGTAGAGGGTAGATAAGCAGCATGGGTTTTTTCAGGATTGGTCTGTTGTAAGAAATTTGTATGTTATGAGACTTTTTTGGTCAGTACTTTGAATGATAGGATTAAGTTGGCACTAGTTACTCTGATTTTACCAAAGTTTTTGACCGAGTTAATCAGAACATTTTGTTTGAAAAATTATTGGGTTTTCATTATAACATAGTAAGTTGATTTCGTAAAACGAATAGGAATTATTAACTTTATTTCTTATTCAATAAAGTTTTTGTTTTCCTCACACCAGGATGCGAAATGTTGTGCAATTTCTGTAATATTTGATAGGGAAGTTCTTTCTGAACAAATGATCTTAAAAACCTGCGAGTGTTATCAACCAATAAAGTAATGTTGGGCTGAATTTGAACTGTAATAATCTGAAAGTTTGGATTATTTAATAATTGAAGTAGCTCAAGATTATTTATTTTTGACCTTATGCCATTCTTGTGAAATCGATTGGCTCTGATGCATTAGAGATTTGTAACAGTTGGGATGTTCTAATCTTCTTTTATGTCAGTTGAAAATTGAGAAATATATTCTAAGTTTCTTCAGTCTCTTGATGAATAATTGTTATTACTTTTAGTAATTGCCTGAGCGAGTGGTTTACGGTCAGTAAAAATGATAAAGTCTTGACCAGTACAGAAGTGCCGGAACTTTTGAGTTGTAAACTTAATTGCTAAAAGCCCTTTAGAAAAGACACTGACATTGAAGTTAGCGATCTGCTGCAGAAAGCACTGGCAGGTTTGGTGAAAAACTCCAGCAGTAATCTTGTTACTGGCATCTGTGCATATGCTTAAAGGGGCTATAGGCAAAATGTGAGCGAAAATTAGTTTATTTGAAAAGAAACCTTTTATGTTATTAAAAGACTTATAAGTTCACTGTCCAAATAAACAGGTTGATTCGTCATCTTACCGGGAATTACTAGTTTATAGAAAGATCCAAGTATTTCAGCACATTTCGGAATGAATCTAAGGCAGTTAAACACGAAACCAATATAATTTCTCAAAGATTTACTAAAAGATCTCTAACGTTAATTAGAAATAAAACAAGGCAAATATAATAACAAAATACTAAATTTCTAGCATTCATCAACTATTTGCTTAATTGAAAAGAAACAGTAAACTGGAATAAAATGCAGTTCTATACCCTCCTACGTAAAGGTGGGAAAACTAACTTTACTATCCATTATAATTGCGAAAAGTAGCTTCTTTTATATAAATTTAAAGGAAATAAACGATGAGGGTCTGCTTGCACAATGGCAAACACTTGAAACTGACTGATTGGATTGATCCTTTAGCTTGAATGAATCCCTAACACTAACACAAACACCAAAAAATGTAAGATAATGAAACAGAAATGCTGCAATTAGATTAGTTGAGATTACATTGCTATTCTAATTATTATTTATAACGTCGTCAAAAGTAACTACCTAACTTATTACTAAATCTTCTTTCAATATTAATATTAATTTTGCAAGTCGTTTTATGAACACAAAGAAGAACAATCTTCAAAAACAAGAACAAATAAGTAATTCACTCTTACGCTGAATTATATTAATTAGTAATTACTTACCTCACTAGTTGCTTGTGCTTATAGCAATAACATTTGCACTTTAGTTTGTGCAGGTGAATTATTTCATATCCAGTTCCTTCTTTATTTCGTCTAATATGATTCTTATCTTGTCCTATTTAAAAAAAGCGTCGAATAAACTTTAGAGTATAAAAACTATTCTAAATGGTGATTATAATTTAAAAACAGTCAGATTTGCACATGTTGCATCTTATTTTATTAGAATAATTTTTACAATCCGACCTTTATTGGAAACTTGTTTTTCGTTATCTAACATGATATCAAAGTTTGACCTAATATGTACAGTTTGAACTTTTATATATTAAAATAATAAATAAATGAGAAATAACTTTAAAAGAATTTACATGCTGTTAAATGTTAATCCTTATACTGAATGCTTTTAAAAAACAGTTGAAGGTTAAAGAAATATCGAACACTCAAAAGAGTAATGGATTAAGCTTCAAGTTTATGAATAATGTGCATCTAGTCTGATGTCTAATAATCTTATGAACAATTTTAAAACTTTGGTTGGCTTAACGATATTTTAGCATTTAACTGAATTGCTAAATCAAGATTGATCCTTAGATATGTTGATCGCAGTTATTTATTTGACTGCAAATAAATATTTCTAATAATAACTAATTTTTTCTAACACCGTATTCGAAAGTAGGCTTTTCTTAATTCATTTTGCTAAGGAAACTGGATTTTACTTGACTAGTCAGGAAAATACTTTATCGTACTAGTCAGGTAAAGTACTTTCCTTACTAGAAAGAAATAAGTACAAAGTTCAAGAAAACATTTATTCTTTTTCTGGGGGTGTACATAAAAACTCTTCACTACCACTTTCACTCATTTTTAAAAAATACAGAACCAAAATTGCGAATAATTACACAATTACGCAAAACCAACGCAAACAGATCAGAGCGTGTATTTCTTTATATTTACAATTTTGTTTTTGTCACCTTGGATACGAACATATAGATACAGACAACATGATTTTTGCGAAAAAATTCAAACGGTTTTTAATTATTTGTAATTTCTTTTATATTGTTTCAGGTTTTTTACATGAAATATGTAAATGCAAAACATGTTCACAATTAAATACTGTCCAACTTTCTTTATACATTATTTATGAAATCCATTTTATTATTAATTTTTAATGCAAATTTAAAGTGCTGCCATGAAAATACTGAAATTTGACAGTTTCAACAAATAAAGAATTTGGTTGTTTGGTTACAGATATTGACTTTTAATCAAGAGATCCGGGTTCGACTCCTGCTGCCGGTTACTAATTTTTTTTAATTTTTATTTGACATCTCCTTTTTGTAATAATTAACTAGAATAATTTTACTTATAAAAAGATTTAATATAAAAATTAATAGAAAACTAGAAATGTCTGAGGTGTTTGACAGCGAGGATCGAACGCAGATTAGATTAAAAGTCAGACGCTGAATCCACATGACCACACTATTCCGTTCTTAAAATTTGTCAATTATGGAAATATTTAAAGTACAGGAGCTTAAATTTAAAAATTAATAATAAAATGTAATTCATTAAGAATACATAAATAAACCAACTACGAGGGTGATCTGAAAAGTTTCCGACCTAACAAAGATACAAGACATTTTTTCTGAAAATTTTTTTTTTTTTTTCAACATAGTCTCCTTGTAACTCGACACACTTCTCCCAGCGATGCTCCCATCTCTGTAACCCGTCCAAATAGTACTCGGCATTTTTCTCTGCAAAATAATTGTTCACGAAGGTGATTGCCTCTTCATTTGACGAAAATCTTTGTCCTCCGAGCGCAATTTTTAGATGAGGGAACAAAAAGAAGTCGCTTGGGGCTAGATCTGGTGAGTAAGGCGGATGGTCAATCAGTTCAAACCGTAATTCGTGAATTTTCGCCATGGCAACCGCTGAGGTGTGAGACGGTGCGTTGTCTTGGTGAAACAGGATTTTCTTTTTCTGCAAATGTGGCCGTTTTTTCGCAAGTTCTGCCTTCAGCTTGTCAAGTAATGATGCATAGTATGCTCCTGTAATGGTTTTTCCTTTTTGAAGATAATCGATTAAAATAACTCCATGACTATCCCAAAAAACAGTGGCCATCACTTTCCCAGCCGAAAAAACAGTTTTTGCTTTTTTTGGAGCCGGTTCCCCTTTGCAGTCCACTGTTGGGACTGTATTTTTGTTTCGGGCGTATAATGGTGTATTCAAGTTTTATCTACAGTAATTAATCGACGCCAAAACTCGGATTTATTTCGCCTAAACTGCGCCAAAAGAGCGTTGGAAATATTCATTCCAACACGTTTTTGGTCTAACGTGAGCAAACGCGGCACCCAACGCGCGGACAGCTTTCTCATGCCTAAATGTTGATTTAATATGTGACAAACACGTTCTTTTGATATGTTCATAACCTCTGCTATCTCTCTCACTTTAATTCGGCGGTCGTCTAGCACCATTTGGTGAACTTTGGCGATGTTTTCGTCCGTAGTTGCAGTTTTTGGACGTCCCGAACGTTCATCGTCTCCCAAGCTCTTACGGCCACGTTTAAATTCAACAGCCCAAAATTTCACTGTGGTAAATGATGGTGCAGAGACTCCATACACAGAATCCAACTCATCTTTTATTTGCGAAGGCGTATTGCCTTTCGAAAACAAATATTTAATAACAGCTCGATACTCGATTTTGTCCATTTTTACAAAAAAACTCCCATCAACTCACTCAAACGACTGTTACATAAAAACTGCGCGTCCAAAATGGCTGAGACTTTGGTGAGTAACTGTCAACAGATGAACAACGAAAATCAGTAGCTTTTATTTACGAGTGCTGCCATCTTCACGTTGAGGTCGGAAACTTTTCAGACCACTCTCGTATTAGAAAATCTCAGTTATAAATAAATTTAGTTCCATCCTGAACACTTTTACATATTTGCCGTAAAATCAACTGGGAAGATAATAAAAGCATAATTTGGTATACCTATGAGTACCAGACACCACCCTGTATGTGATTACCGCGAAAAAACGGTATTAGTAAAAATATTGTACGTAACATATCAGTAAAGTATCACTTTCCTGACTAGTTACGTAAAATACTATTGTTCACAAGAACTAAAAAATAAAGTTTCTCTATCAATAGATTTTGAATGTTCACAAGTCCATCCCTTAATTACAGTTATTTAAAAATAAACGTACCTACCTCTCACTGATAGCATTATTTAAATCAAAATAATACACACACAAACAATTCAGCAAATATTAAAACGACAGAAACATATTAAGAGATCTAAAACATCTATAAACAGAATGATACATGTTTGTTACGCGTAAAAAGAAATTTGAAGTCGCACCGTAAAGTAAATAAAAATGCCTGCAAACTGGCGATGAAATCATCTGTCTGTCTGCCTCACTGTATTGGAATCATTTCCAATATAGTGAGACGTAGACCGTACGATTATACAATGTACAAATCTGGATGTAAGTACATAAAAAACGCCTGGAGCTATAGAGAAAATTAAGTTGATACCAATTGAGTCGTTTCTCTAAGGGAGGTGTCCATCGTTTGCTATCCTGAAGACTTCGGACTGTAGTGGCGAAAAGACACGAATTCCTGTAAAGCTGCAGTGCGACGGCTCGACAGATATATAGACCAATGTTAGCGAATCCCTAGTTTGTCAAATGGTCTGTACGGGAAACGAATGCCAAACTGCCTTGTTTTAGTTTAATTTTTTTGATTAGTAAAATTATTAAAGTTCTTTATAATAAACAAATTATTAATATTGTCATTGTTAGTTAATTATTGCAAAAGAGCGAGATAAAATATAAATCTGAAAAGAAAACAATCATAAGGTGTCTGACGGGATTTGAACGCCGGTCTTCTCGGATACCACGCAGCCTGCCCGATGCGCTCATTAGTTGAAGCTGTATTTATATTACAGCACCCTACATTTTTGTATTTTCACAATATAAGCATAAGTAAAAATTAACATTGAATTAGATTAAGTTAATTTCAGTCTTAAATCCATGTGTATTAAACGGCAATAAGTTGCAGCATCCTCAACAAAACAAGCTTTCTGTACTGACAAAGGCATTCAGGATTAAACACTAAACGTAATAAGAATACAAGAGTAAATTCCTTTTTAACGATGCTTACCTAGATTAATGTCCACTCTTAATACAAAAGATAAAATTCTTACCCGACCGCATACCTTTAGGCACCAATTTTTCTAAATTATATCATCAAATCCGAGTTTCAAGTACAAGGAATACTTTCTCGATAAAAGGGCGTATTATAGGGTTTATGTGTAGGATACCCCGAATATTCAAAAGGTTAGAGAGTTTATTTTTCTTCTAAAAATGAAATTGATGTAGTACGAGATGTTGTATTTGGTAAAGAACAAAACAAAGATCTAGAAGTCAAAATAAATAATGAAAATACAAGAAAGTATGAAAGTCTAGAGGATGAAAATTATAAAGATGGCAACTTGCTCTCCCGACTGCTAGCTCTGGACGTTATTACACATCTACAAAACTTTCATCAGACCGTGATCAATTACCGATTCACTGTCTTCGCCTTTGCATTGCCATATGCGATCTGAAGATTCCAACAGAAGAATCCCATTTGCAGGGGGTCGGCTACGGTCTCCAATTCTCCGTAACTTCATCGTTACTGCCGGTGTAAAAGCAATCATAGCAAGCGCACCAACTCATAGTATAAGTGCGCCGTTAAAAAATTGATGGTCTCTGGATTCTTGATAGAACCTATCAGTCAATTGAGTTCGTGTTTGGTAAGTTAGTGTTATAGTGTTTTTGCGCGTTGGATTATCTGGTGGAGAGAGGTATGTTTTCTAGGATGCCCTGGTTGTCAAGAAGGCCGAGAAGCATAGCTGGAGGACGTTTAAACATCTTTTTGGATATCTCAGGAATAGAACCGGTGGGAACCTTCAAGCGGTTCGGTTCCGCCGCCACGCAAGGAGTCGAGTCTAGCATCTAGCGAAAGCATCTCGGTTAGCTCGCAAACCTCCCTGGAGGGATGGAAGCGATCCAGTCGAAGTAACCTCGACACATGGAGCTATCCTTCCTATGTAACAAATCCGGCAGCCCCGAAGCAGACGGGGCGGATGCAGGTTTTGAATGTGTGTATGCCGGACGATGTTGCAGCATTGCTTGGCTTCTTGGGCACACGAAAGGTACACTGCGGTGGAAAACAGACGGAAACGGCTGCGCCACAATTCTGGATGAGTCTGAAAGGCTCGGTTTTGTGCAAAAGTTCAGGTGTTTTAAAAAAATAATT
>VTPC01000874.1:389093-459906 GCA_011009095.1 Ignelater luminosus
AAAAAATAATAATTAGGATGTAATGATGTCAAAATAAATCAACAAAGTTAACGGAACTCCAGAACTTTCCAGCTTTTTAAAAAGGCGATTTAAATTAAAGAAATCGTACTTTTTATTTTGAGAACAAAACAAAATAATAAAGAACACCCAAGTTTAACAACAAAAGCAAATTCTAAAATATACAAAGAATAATAATAACCCTGAATGAATAAGTGATACGAAAGACCATGAAATTTGAATCATTCGTTCTTCATTACGAATTAAATAAAAAATAATAATGTTATACATGTATCGCCTTGATTTTCGAGCAGAACATTTGAGTTCAAGGTACGCTAATGGATTTTAATAAGAAAAATGTAAATATGCCGTTGCTGTATAGCAAAATCAGTAGACTGTTTCGTTGCTTTCAATTGAAAAAGTGTAACGACTGAAAAAAGAAAGATAGAAAGATTTGTAATTGAAGAAAAATATTAAAGCGATCTTATATTAGATAACACAGATAAAAATTGACAAATAATCAACTAAAATAATAAGTGCAATTACATGGTGTTTAAGATAAATTGGTGTCCTCCTTTTAACTACGTAATGAAGTCTAACGATGAAGTTCACATTAATTTTCCTAATCAGCGCTTTGTTGAGAAATCTGTTATGGTATTTTTTGTGGTTTTACTTTGAAAAACCTAATAATAAATATTGCTTCTATTGGTCAATGAACTTTTCTGATAAAACGCTCAATTTATATTCCGTTTTAAATTAATAATAATTAGTGGGTCGCCGCTCGTTATGTTATTATTAGATTGTGCAAACAGGTAATGACTTTGATATAACAAATGGTACAAACAGATTCGAAAAAGAATTAATTTAAATGTTGAAAAAACTTATCTTTAGTCGACTGTTTCACACCATGTCAGTTTATTGACCGATATTATAAAACTGAAGGTTAATAATAATTAGGTAAACAATTACGAATGCAGTTTCGACATTAGCATGCAACTTTATCTAATAATTAAGTTCTATTATGTGAGATAATTTTTGAAACACACGCCAATTAAATGTAAACACATGTTAAAGATATTTCTAGAATGGGATTCTTCTAGTCAAACTCGAAACAATTTTTTCAAAGTGCATAACATGTCAGAAAAAGTCTTGAGAATCAACTGTAGCCATGAAAATAAAAGCGTAACGACTTAAATTAATGATACTTTTCACATTTGTCAAAATCAAACCAAGTTTAGTGATTTTTAGTGACCGACCGAAACAGGATTTTCAGCCGAAACCGAAACCGAAACCGAACCTTCGGCCCTGGTCTTAGTTTCGGCCGAAACCGAAACCAAAACCGAAACTTTTTAAGAATTATGAAAATGTACACATTTCCCTGGAATTTAGAGGTTTACAAACTTATAGGGCGTACTGAAGGTCAAGTGGCCACAAAACGCCTGTGACGCAAACGCCCGAGTACAGGCGAACGCAACCCGAGAGTCCATGAACGTATGTTTCGGCCGAGCCGAAAGGTTCGGCTGATTTCTAGCCGAAACCGAAACTTCGCCCGAAACCCCTTTTTTGGCCGAAACCGAAACCGAAACCGAAACTTCGGTCGGTCACTAGTGATTTTACAGAATAAAAATAACGAGCAATCGTTAAATTTCCAATTAGGGTAGGCCAGATTGCAAATAAAAAATTCAAATTTTAAATCTAAAAATTGCCTTCAAATTTGATTATTGACAGAGTTTAATAATAATTAGATAATTTATTCACTTGTTAATTTACAACTCAACAACAAGCATACAGTTTAGAATGTTACTTTCCACGGCGAGTGGAAATATTCTATCCCTGATTTTCGGGAGAAATAATATATCCGGCTTGTCTTTCTAGTATAACAATTTCTACGTTATGCTGAAATATTTCGTTGAATTATTCAGAGGAACGAGTAGTGTTGAACGAAAACCGAGAAGTGCTCGTCCAAAAAGATGAACCCCAGAAAATATTGCTGCAGTTCATGAAATTGCAACTAAAACTCCTCAGACTTCGATTCGAAAAATTTCCCAGCAAACGAATATGGCTTGTGGCACGTGCCCATTAATTTGAAAAAAGGATTTAAGGACGTTCCCAAGCAAACATACCTAGAAAATAAATTTTCTTAAGATTTTTTTGAAAATTTGCATCCCATATCGAGTGCCCTAGGTTTCTGTCTAGTCAACATATTGGATAGTACGGCCCTGGTTCAAAGTCTACTTTTGGTAATCTTGTTATTATTGTTATTTATTTTTATTTATTTATTTATTTAAATATTTGTGAACCCAACAGGTAAGTCCCAAATAAAGGGTTTCACACTGATACATGTTTCTCCATTGATGGTAAAACAATAAAAATGAAATATAAAACAAAATAATAGTATTTGAACTTGCTGACTATTTCCCTTAGAAAATTTCATCCAATAAAAAAAAGCATCAACTCTCAATTAATTACTTTTTCGTTTCTTGAGATTTTTAAGTGATTTTTTGTTTGGGCGTATTTTGGAGAAAATATGACTTTATTTATTGGCCAATTATTGAAAACCTAAAAAATTGTGGTGTATTCAGAATTTCATAAATCATTCTAATTATTCAACAAAATGCTTAAAAAACTTATTCTTTATATTCTACTCTTTTGTTTTATAAGTGATGGGGCCTGGTGATGGCATTTTATCTTGGACCGCTGAAAAGCGTGCGAGAAACTCAGTCAAGTTTTAGATTGGAACAAAATCAATGAGTCTGTAATGAAAAACCAAGCATGCTGTACACACTTAAGAAATTCATAACCGATTAGTAATTATTCCAAAAAAAGTGAAAATTGCGGTTTTCTAAAAAGTCAAATATTTCCGTAATTTAAAAAGCTATGTAAAATGTTTTAATATGAAAGTTGCTTGCTTCGATGAGATACACTTAAAGATGATGCCAAAACAAAATTCAAGATGGCGCAGTCCGATATATTTATTAATGACAACTTTCTTTTTTAAATGGGTGCTATATTGGATTTTTACATGATTAAATAGAATTTGTTTTATCTTTTTAATGATGTAAACAACTTATGTTTAAATTTAAAAATACCGACAATATTAATTGTTTTCATCTTAAATCGAGTAGCCACGAAATCAACTGAATAACAATAAAACAAAATTTGTTATAACATGTCAAAATATCTCGTTGCATTAGTTTAACAATTCTATGAATAATAGTATTGGTACATTTCGTTGTAAAGTGATGAATTGCAATAATTGTTTTATAAATTATTTACTTAGTTCAAATGGCGATTTTTCCAACAAACGAGCAATATGACATGTTTTTTACATACAAGTACATCAAATGCTACAAAAACTCTCGCATTGCTGCTCAAACATACCTGACCAACTTTCCTGAAAGAAGACAACGAAGACAACCAAACATTACGGTATTTAACAAATTAGACAGAAATATGCAGCAGTATAGATGTTTAAAAAAACCCAGTAGAAACATAAATGTGGCCATTAATGCTGAGGAATTAACATTGGCCTGTGTGGCAGCTAATCCGAACATTTCGAGTCGGGATATAGAAACCCAAGTTAATGTATCTAAATGTAATGTCTCTCAAATTTTAGAAAAGCACAAGTTTCGTCCCTATAAAATAAATGTTGCCCAAATGATAATAAACTGTACGACCGAATGATAATATTCGCAGATCAGCATTTTACCGATGGTTTATCAACAAATGTACAGAAAATGATGATTCTATCAATCAGGTTTTATGGACCGACGAATCTTACTTTTCTAACGTTGGAATTTTTGCATGACAATCCACACATAGTGATTCCATGGCGAAATCAAGTTCAGTTTGGCTTTAATATTTTTTGTGCTATATTGGGAAATCGTTTAATTGGACCCATAATATTTGATGGAACTTAACTGTTCGGAATTATCTAGAAATTCTCCAAACATCTTTAGAAGGTTTTCTAGATAATCTGCCTTTGGCACAAAATATCCGAATATGGTATCAGCAAGATGGCGCTCCTGCGCACAGTGGAAAAGTCGCTATCACTTATTTGAATGACCATTTTGTTAACAGAGTAATAGCGACTAATGCACCTATTGAGTGGCCAGCCAGATCAGCGGACTTGACACCTCTCGACTATTACTTGTGGGGCACTATAAAAAATAAGGTATATGGAAGTCATTGCAGTTACAATAATGTAGAACAGCTACGTGAAGCAGTGGTGGAAGCATTTAACAAGATTAATTGCAATACATTGCGTAAAATAACTAACAGTGTTGCAAAACAGTGTCGTTTGTGTTTGGCCAATAACAGACAACATTTTGAGTATTTACTCTGATTTGTTGTCATTTTAATAGTTAGTGGTATTACATTGTTTTGTTTTGTTACATTTTGTTAAAAAATAATTTTTATCTTCATTTCTTATTGTGCCTATTTGATTTAAGATGAAAATAATTAATAACGTCGGTACTTTTTAATTTAAACATAGGTTGTTTACATCTTTAAAAACAGAAAAAGATTCTATTTAATTATGTAAAAATCCAATATGGCATCATTTTTAAGTGTATCTCATCGAAGCAAGCAACTTTCATATTAAAACTTTTTACATAGCTTTTTAAATTATGGAGATATTTGACTTTTTAGAAAACCGCGGTTTTCACTTTTTTTGGAATAATTGCTAATCGATTATGAATTTTAAACTTTTTACACCTAAATCTAAATCGGCATACAAAATTGCATAACACTGTCCCTTTAATCAAATCTCTAGTTATAATAATGAGAAAGTTACCCATGCAATCCTACTCGATCTGAGACAGACTGTATATGTAACCTCAAAAAATACTCCAAAACACTAAAACCCAACGTAAACAACTCGTGCCTCGATCAGTGTAAGAATGTAACATTTATTTATTATTATTAATATTATTACTATTATTTTTTATTTCTTTACATATGCGACCGGGCGAAAGAGGGCGCTGTTTCTTAGGAACGTCCTCAAAAAAAAACTTCTCGAGGTAAATGGCAAACATCCCCAGCACTTATTGTAGATGGTGTGAATCCATTGCTTAAGGTGATTTGATAATTAACATTTCTCAACTGTATCTGAACTTTAGACCAGAGCTGGCTCAAAGCATGTTGGTAGCCTAAGTAAAGATTGTTTTTGCTTCTTTGAGGGAGGTCCTTCAAACATATGGGGTCTTCCTCGGGCTTTAGATCAGATAAATTCCGAAAAAGACATCAAAGTGCCCTTGTAAAATATCAATTGAGAAACAAAGCTTCTTTTGCGCCCCTAACGAATAGCGCCTTTAGACTTCTAACGTCTTCAGCTAGCTCTGATGTATCACACGGTCAGATTATTTAGGTTCAATTACGGAGTAAACATTTACACGCTACTGTAGTACAGTAAATTGATGTTGTGGTGACGTGGTGGAGGTTTTTCGTTATCGTTGTTGTTGTTGGTGTGTAGTTGTGTTGTGCTGTGTTTGTGTGTAGTGACAGAGCAAAGACCGCTATCTATGTCCTTCGGTAGTTTTTCAGAAGGATGTAGTTGAGTTGGAAGTGCTTTAGAAGGAATGTTCTCTTGCAGATGACCCTCTCCGGATTGCATATGGCGGTGCTTTCGCGAAGACGGTAAATTGGTAGCTGACTATCACGGTGTTGCGCTGCTGGATGATGTCCAGGTCGTGGTTGTGTGGGTGTAGCTGCAGTGGCAGAATAGAGTGACGTTGATCTGGTTCTCCACTTTCGGAACCAAGTCGTTTTAAAAGATATAATGTTGGGTTGGTGCGTAGTTTTCCTGGTTTGTTTATTGTCCAAGTTGGTGGGAAGTATCTGCAGTGAAGACAGTTAAATATTAGGGTGAAAAGAACTGTGACTGCGGAGGGTTTGAACATCGAATAGTGGGTCGTCTGGAGGTTGCTGGACTTCTTCAAGGGCGTCAGTGGTCGTTTTGGGTGAAGTTAGATGCCTGGCTAGAACTTTCAGTTTGCGCCAGAATCTGGCCAACGCTCTTTCTTTTTATTGTGTTTTCACTATCGTGAACGTATTCTTTGTATTTTCATCACTTTTCTGAAATGATTTCGCAGACGAAAGCGAGTAATGGAGGTTTCCTAGAATCGACGATCCTCTCGTATACGGAAACTTGGATGACTGTGGTAACATAGTGGACGGTGGCTTCGGTATCTTCGACTCTATTTAGAGGTAGATCTTGAGGGAAATACTACGTAGGCCTGGAACTCTTTCCAACGGGTGTTGTTTCAGTCGGTCGTTATTCCTATGTTGTAATGCCGCCAAAGGCAGCCGCCTATTTAGGAGAGTTAACTTTTCTTTAGCCCAATGGAAAGATATCGTGATGAAGTTCGAATGGTGGTTGTTTTGATGGTTACAATCACTCTAGATGTTGTAGATGATCCACTGAAGCTGTAGGTGTTGTCAGTGAGATGACGATACGGATATGGCCGGCGATGTTTCCATCGAAATGATTGTCTCGTGCTGTAGTGGAAAGCGTGATTGTTGTAATTGGAAGAGCAGAATTATGTCGGTATATAGTTTGGTTTGTTGGGTTGTGAAAGGATGGTAGATAGATGAGTGAGACAGTAAAAAATGATTTTTCTGAAAACCACAATCCCTGAAGCTCTCACAGCGGAGGATTTGGAAGGTGTGGATATAGGATTAGCCATTAAGATTTATTGCGGGGGTTATAGAGTGGGTTTGTTAAGAGTGCGGTTTAGAATACCTGAATTCCGGAATAGGATGCTTTGATCCCTAAGCCAAAGAACTGGGTGATGGTAGGAAACAGGACTTTGTGGATGTGGTCACGCTGGTTCGGTAAGAGGTTAAGGAAAGAGATGGCAAAAAAGAATAAGAAGTTTCGGATGTGTGAAGTAGAGGATTCGCCGGCAAGCTTTAAGAGAAACATGGTCGCCTCCGCAGTTTCTACACTTAGGAGCGTTGGAGGGCTTGCAGGATGCAGTGTGGTAGGCGGCGTCGGAGACGCTGCAGGTAACAGTCTTGACCATACACTCTGAGGAAGGGTGGCCAAACTTGAGGCGTTTGCCGCACTGGATCGGTTTAATTTCATAAAAAAATTTGATAACTTCATATTGAAAACTGTTGTCAATACACAAGCAAACAAATTATCATCACTGATGCACATAAGTCATTTCATAGCCAACCTAAAAGATTATATAAGAAGTATTAATTTCCGTTTAGATACAATAACTTTTAGCTTATTAAAACTCAATTAAGACATTTGAATTTTAATAATACTCTGATTTAAATAAAATTACATCACTTACCTGTCTTATGGGAATTCGGATATTGTATTCGTTGAATTAACTTTTATGTCACAATTATGTATCTAATTTACTCTGTCCTAATCAAGTAGTAGTATTCGGAACGTTTTGTTGAAACCCAATACAATTTAGTGGAGATTCTGTTAGAATCTGGACATAACATATAAGGTTTTTTTTTTATCTTAAAGTACAAAGTTTTTAAATTGCACCAAAGGAAAGTAAATCAAAAAATCAAAGATTTTTGCGAAAATTAAAAGATAATAGCAATGGAAGTGAAAGGTAGTAAATGGTTTTTGATGAATTTCAAAATTAAAATCATATTAGAAAATAGAGAAAGAGTAAATAGAACATAAAAACATAAAAATCATAACCATAGAAGAGTTAAACAATAAAATATTAAATCAAGTAGGTTATGGAAAACAATCGAGAAAATCAGGATATATTTGTTATTATTTAACAATTGAACTTTTGTATATCTTGCTAAAGGAATTTGATGAAATCGAGAGGGTTTTCTTTAGAACACTTTCTAGTAAAGGGTTGACATAAAAGTTTCATCACATTATAATTCGCCGTAACACACACGACACAAGTAAATAACATTCTAAAGAAATTATGTTACAAACTTGTGTATAACAAGGGGAAAGTATTTTACGCTTTTACGATTCCCATATCATCAGCAAATAAGCTACTAAATGTGCAAAAAAAGAAAAAAAAACTAAAGAACGTAAACTGCTGGAAAGGTCGAGAAAATTTCCAGAATAATAATAATAAACACCACGCTACAATTACCAATCACAATTGTATCCAGCGTTACGGTAGGTCACGTACTCGACCATGACACAGGCAAAGGTGAAACGACGCCGTCGAGGACTACTGATCCTGTTAAATGAAAAAGAAGAGGGGCTTTAAGCCTTCCACGGAGCCGCGATTTCAACAACCGCAGTTATAAAAGCAGGTTGCAATCAGCACCGGTACCAGTTTGTAGAAAGCTAGGTCATAGACAGGTGTGTTGTGGCAGTGGCGAAAGTTAAGACACGTGCTTAGCTGACATACTTCTCATTTTATTTTTGAAGTTCAGTTCGTGAAGAAATTAACAAATTGGTGACTAGAATAAAATAATTTTAGTGTTTTCCGTGAAAACTGTTAAACGCCGATAAAGACTGAATTATTTTTAAAGTTGTACTACAAACTTTAGTAGCAACAGGTGATAGTGTTTATTGTGATATTAGCCGGTTTAAGAATTTATTGTAAATTAAGGATAATAAACATGAAGATTCCCGCAACAATCGAAGAACCCGTTCAAGAGCAGAAGATAATCGAAGAAACCGATCAAGTTGGTAGTTTGTCTTTCTCCCCGCCTCCATCTAAACTTTTGGAAACGCGCGATAGCATTTCTTCAATCGATAGTGACGTTTCTCTGTCTTTCGATAATAATAAGGCAAAAGAAAACGCTGCCGAAAATGAGGACGAAGGTGCTCATATGGCCGATTTGTCCGATAGCGCTTCCGATACTGGATCTCGTGATGGGGGTGGTAAAGATTCTGGTTGCGAAGTAACACCAGAAGTGACAGAACCGCCATTCACGCCACCCTCTGACGAACTAGCCGATAAGATCGTGACGCAAGTCGAGTTTTACTTTAGCGACGCCAACATTACGAAGGATGCCTTCTTGTTGAAACACGTAAAAAGAAACAAGGAGGGTTACGTTTCTCTTAAATTAATATCGAGCTTTAAGCGTGTAAAGCACTTAACGAAAGATTGGAGAGTCGTAGCTCACGCACTTTCGCGGTCTACTAAATTGGAAATAAACGAGGCTGGCACGAAATTGCGGAGGAAAGATCCTCTTCCTCAGTACGATGAAACGACGCCATCGCGTACCATTGTGGCCGTTCACATGCCATTGGAAAAAGTAACTATCGAGAATGTTGCTGAACTATTCAAGACTTGCGGAGAAATTGCTCTGGTACGGATTTTAAGACCAGGCAATCCTATTCCAGCTGACGTAAGGCAATTCATCAATAAGAACCCGTCTCTGAATGGATTAGTATGTGCGCTCGTAGAATTTGTTCTGTCTGAATCTGCTAGAAATGCTATTAAATTGCAAGAAGTTTACGGAGAAAACATGAAGGTAAACACATAATTCGTTACACATAACCACACTTTAACTACTATAAGCATTAAATTTTTAAAAAATTGTCATGTCAAACTTTCTTTGAGTAAGGAAATGTTAAAAACGATTTAACTGAAAAGATAACTAGATCAAACCAAAATGTACACACTTACTAGCTACTGCAGACAGGGCCGGCTGAAGAGCCGAGCTTATGGGGCAACTGCCCAGGGTTCCGCCCTTGCTGGGACTCCGAGCCTTGAGAGAAAAATAATTAATTCTTTGTATCGATATGTTCAGAACAAATAAAATTTCTAATTTTTTCTAAATAGTTAAAATAAACAAATTAGACTATGTCTGAAAAAGCAGTGTGTTTCTTTTTTATCTTAAGGGTCCTGCAAATTTTTGCTGCCCTGGGCCCCGCAAAACTTCCAGCCGGCCCTGACTGCCGAGATTATGGAAAATTATCTGACTTGAACATATGAAATTGTTTCTTATTCTATTTTAAATTGCTACTATACAAATTAGATCTTAATAATGAAGATTCGGTATCTGATTTATTAGAACTCTTTAAATCATTCTTACCAATATTTTAAGAAAAAACTGTCAGTTTTCAAAGTTGGTTACATAGAAAGTGCTTTCTTTTAGTATAAGTAAAATCTATCTACTATTAATTTACAAATTTGCAAACTTTCCAATTTTTAATCGGCGTCTTATTCAGCGTATCCTCCATAATGTAGTAATACCGAAGTATTAAAAGTGATCCTACGACGACTCGCGTTGCAAAGTCTACAGTTGCAATCGCATAGTTCGATACTTTTACCTCTTTGAACTATTTGGTTGCCCCAAGCGTGCAACTTTAAAATCAAATTTTTCTGTAAATTTTCAACTCTAATAATGCTTCTTTCAGTGGCTTAATTATAAAGGCCCTTACAGGATAAGTTCTGATTTTAGGTCTCGTTAAATTGCATATGGTTCCTAGACAACATTTTGTATATTTTATGCTCAATGTAAATTCTTAAGTGTACAGTTTTTGTCTATTTTGTAAATTCTGAATCCACGTAATCTAGTGTCATGTGGACAAACAAATATCTACAAGTGACATTTCAATCTGTCTGTTAATATTAAAAATTGCTGTATGCATCATGCTTGAAAAATTGTAACATAAGGATGCAGCAGTGTTCGGTTCATAAAAGTAATCAAATTACTAAGAAGCCATTTAATTTTAAACTTTTGAAAACGAATATCAATTTGAGGTTATAATACAATCTTTTAATATACCACGCCAATGAAATGTCATAATATTATTTGAGGTTATGATTGAGAGTAGTAGTAGGAAACAACGGAATAGTTTCCACTAAAATAATATTATGTCAGATACTTTATGATGTCATATTTATAGGTTAGGTACTTTTTCAGATTTTCCAAACTGAGATTAAACTACTCATTTCGTTTATTAAGAGTATAATCGAAAAATAAACAATAAATAAAATCCCTAATAGCTCTACAATACTTTCTAACCTATAATCTTGCAACCTGTCACTTTTACAGTCTGGTCACATAAAGCTACACATACGGGAATATACAGAATGTTTTGAAAATGAGTGCAAATATTTGGCAGGCACATTCCTTGATAAAAAATCTGGGCGATTAAAAATTTTTAGAATCAGCGATCGATTTGATATAAAAAGTTACTCTACAGATACAGGGTGTTAAATCTTCTTGTCTTTAATTAAATTTTGATACCATTTATCTCGAAAACGGTACACTTTACGGAAAAGAATTGTAGGGCAGATTAGGCTTAATTCTTGTAGAGAAATATGATACAAATAATTGAATCCTGTTTTCGAGATGACGTATGGCCTTACCATAGGCCGTTTTGAAAAATCCGATTTTACTAGAAGACGACGCATTCTACAGTGACTTTTTGTGCTAAATCGATTGCTGATCCCAAAAGATTTTCTATTTTTCCAGTGGTGTGACGATTTTTTCTTTTTCATCCTCCTATTCCCCGCCTCTGATACGAATATCAAATGCAAAATTACATAAAATAGTAGACACTTTAGGATAACAAGCACGTAGAAAATCTCACTACGATACCGCATTTAATTTTTGAAATATTGAGAAAACAAGGAATTCTAAATGAAACTTTGACACCCTATATCTGGAAAACGATGCACTTTAGAAAAGAAAGTTGTATGACCAAAAGGCTGCACTCATTTTTAAAACACCTTAATTCTTTTTTCCACCTTTCTGCTAATAATAAAATTATCACAGATTAAGGAAAGTTTCTTTTCTCTCAATTTCGTAAGATGTTTTAAGTTGCATGGAAGCTTATGAAACATCATTTAGCTATGGAACGAAGAAACAATACGAGGACAAAGGAAACAGAATTTACCATACTTACCTATTACATTAAGGTTTTCTATTATTTGCGTTTATTACACACTGTGACACTTGTGTTTTGTTTTAATTTCAATTAGATGAAATTTTAATTTTAATTTACATAATGAAGTGTCTTCACAATTAAAAGTAAAATCAATAGAAAGTTTCCATCTAAACATTGACATTTATTTTCAAAAGTTAATTAGTCCATTCATGTTGTAATGAAAGTAATTACTTTATTAATATCTAAAATTAAAGTAGCAATAATACAAAACGCCCTTCCTGCAATTAAAACTCATGAAATATAATAAAAATTGAGGCGTTTGGTTTCTAAAATTAAAAACATTTTTGAAACGCGTAGGTACCGTTTGTTCCAATTTTCACTACACTTATAAATTACAAAATAAAACCTACACACACATACATAAGTATGATAATATTTATGAGAGCATATGATTAATAGTATAATGATAATAATAATTTTGTAACGTGAAAGTTACTGTTGACACTTTATTATAGGCGTTAAAAGCTTTTCATTTCCATTATTATCATTTGGTTGGTGAAAATCTAACAAAAAGTGGTCTTCTTAGAATTGTTTTTACAATTAATTCTTTTCGAAATTTAAATTTTGTGAATTTTAGTAACCCATAGATTAATTATTTGTTTTGTTTGTTTTGAAACTTATTACTGAGTCATATCACAAAAAAAGCGTTGCTACATTCAGTCAGGACATTCCCCTTTTTGGAATCTACTGACTCTCACTTTTTAATTGAAATTTTAAAGCGATTTTTTGGGAAATTCCAATTACTTTTTGGCATAGAAACTTTTAAATGTTTCTGAAAAAAAAGAAAACAGGAATGCTAAAGCAGGATTTTTTACCGCTACTTTTTGCTTTGAATGTATATTCTGTTATCATAACCTCACATAACCTTTGAAAAGAGATACGCATTACCTGTTTTAATCTTGAGGTTAATTTGACAGAAAATGTCACAAAACGTCAAGGCATTCTTAAATTACATTAAATACTGAATTGCAAAAAGATTCTTTTAATGGTTGCTTGTGTGTATTAGTTGATTATTTGCATTATTTATTTGAATGATTATGTTATTATTTACGACTGCTTTCAAAGAAAACAATTCCCCTAAGCTGATTTATGTGACTATTTATTGGAGAAAGAGTGTAAAAAAGTAAAAATTACAATGGATAATTAACTAGTTTTTGTTAACTACTCAATTTAATTAATATTTCCCAATCATTATTTCTTGCATCAATTTTTACGCATTAATAATTTGTAATATTGCTTGCACTTAAACACTATTGTTGGCATTTGGCAATGTTATCATTATCATCACATTAAAAACTAGTAAACAACCCAACTTTATTTAAACAGAAGCCTTTGTTTAATGTTTTTATCAAAGTAGGACAGAATATTCCTTAGCAAATTAAATTGAGGTTGTGTCTAATTCGTTTTATTTGCATTAAATAAACTGTAAACTCTTAAAGTTATCATCCAAAAATATCCTACCTGTTTATATCAAATTTTATTATTTATGTGCTAAATTTTAATATTGCGTTTTTATTATTACATAAACTTCGTTTACACGTTGTCATTACAAGAAAATTCCATTCTTAAAGCAAGATTAAAGGCATCATAACCTCAATATCAAAATTTGACATCTTTAAAACATTTTTGTTTTAGAAGCAGTGCTACCAACCTTTTTCATTGAAAATTTCCTACCGTGCAATGTCATTTGAAATTATGAATAGTTTAATAAATTTTTACTTTTATTTTCTTATCATCTTTATCTAAAATTTCTATTTTGTTAGAAATTAATATTATTTATTTGTTTCCTCTTAAAATTATAAATGTATAACTTTTTTATATTTGATTTAAGTGCACATAACCTAAAAACCATTTATTAACTATTTGTAAGTAAATTTTAGGTACAGTCTGCGCATTATTAAATGATACTCGAATAGCAGCATTTTTCAAAATTGTTTCTTTGCATTTTTCTAAAACATAACACGGTTTTACAAAACTCAACCATTGCCCAGTTGTTAATTTCACAGATGTGTTGACTTATTTTTTAACTGAAAAATTTTGTAGATTTCTGCCAGGTATGCTGCAGCTCGAATCTCATTTAATAATGCGCAGACTGTCCATTCACATTAAATAGGTACAGTCAAAAAATATTCAGAAGTCTTGCCTGTTAAATTTTGTGATTTAATAGATTTATTATATTCTTAGAAGAATTAGGACATGTTGGTAATATAAAATTAAAGAAATTTCTAGATAATTCACAAAAAAATTTTCATTTTGTGGAAATATGTCATTTTTAGAATTTCTAGGTTATATCTGGTAGAGGAGATCATTTTGTTTTTTAAAACCAAATTCGCCGCGAAGATCGAGCATTTTCGAGCCATTATGATAATAGTCGTATACTATCGCTGACATTTATAGGTTAGAAATTATAACATTTATACGTTTTTTTTTAAATTTACTAAAATATTTATTTAATTATACTTTAAAAAATCCCCAGTTGGTACTATTATGTACCGCACTCTTGGTACAGCGCTCACCATAAGTATAAAATATTCGATAGCGAGAGACTCCTCCCCGCAACTGTCTTATCGATCACTCGACCGCATTCCTATGAGCACCAACTCTCTTACGATAATTTCCAAGCTAGGAGCCCTCCTAGGTTTGACTTGTCGTGCTTTCTAGCGGCCGAACCGTAGGAAGTGGGGAGTGAAGACACTCAATTGGGATACTAAATGCCGTCTCGATATCTTCGTAAAACATCCACTCCTATCCTTCATTAGGGACGTCTATGAACCCGAATTGAAAATCTAAACCCTTCGGGGAGGCCCAGATCGCTAGGACCTCGCATAAGGCCTCAGTCGTTTTTGTCGATATTCGCCACTAGATGTCACCGCGTTCATACTGCGGGCGCAAGAGTTTTGAGGGCTATAAAACCCTACTACTATGCTTTCTTGCGTTATTCCGATTTCTCGTTCTGAAAAAGTGCAATAGACCCCCCTTGCTCCCTTCCTATTGAGAAATTAATAAAAAACCGCTAGATGATGACTCGGCAGGTCCTAGTCTCTTTGAAATAGCCGAGATATCATTAAGATATTTAGATTATTTTATATTTATGGTGAGTGATAAATCTGTCAAATCTACAGATGGTGATGAGATTTTTGTTCGACATTAAAAGTAAAATTTAATTAAAATCGAGTGGTTTTGATTTCTGGTTATAGGAACTCTTAAGATTAATAGTGAACAACAGCGTTGCCAAAGTTAACGATAAATCTTCAGATCTGATGACTACAATTTTTGACTGTTTCTAATGACGTGTTTGCAGCGATGTGCTTCACTATTACACTAATTTTTAATTTACAATATAGGAAAAGAGTTATGTTTTTAATTTTATAATATAATCTTGCTGTTTATTCATTGTAATTAAAGATTATTAAAAATTAACCTTTAGTTTTGTTAGAATCTATGCACTTTTTTTGCTGAAAGCACTTTCATAAATAGAATCTAAAGAGACTTTTCCTTTTGTTCAAGGTTTACGAATTAAATGGCATTCCTCATCCAGAACGCAAAAAGAAAAACAGCAACAAAAACAACAAAAACAACTCCAACAAGATCGCCCACGAGACATCATCCGAGTACACCACGACTTCATCCTGCCCAAGCAGTTCGGAAGCTGAAGACTTCAGGTTAAGGTTGGATCCCCGGTCGAGGATGCGACGCGGCTCATCGACCAATTTCCCACCGAAATGTGTCGAGCCTGCCGCATGGTTGCAACGAAGGCTTTCCGCATCGAGTACCGAAGCCCACTTCATGTTCATACAAAGGAGGATGTCACACGGTAGCAGAGATTCTAGCGATTCAAATCTCTTTCTTCCTAGAAAATTTAGCGCTTGTAGTATCTCTAGTGTAGAAGGTGGCTCTAACGGGTTCCTTAATCGTAGAATGTCCTCTTGTAGTCAAACTTCTGATAGTAGTGGGCCACGTTCTAGAAGTAATAGTACTGCATTTCATCTTCCAGAGAATGTACTCAGGATGCCTCAAGGACCTGACGGATCGAAAGGATTCAGGCAACGATCCCAGCCGATAAGTAATTGAATACGTTAAAACAATTATTGAATTTGTATTGTTATGTGAAACGAGTGATTTTTTCCTCCAAGGTTGTGGCCTTTTACTTATTGAATTTTTATAATTTGGGTTTTTCATGAGGAAGGTATTACATGTAAATGAATAAGTATTGAATAACAATTCTTCTTCGTGCATGATGTTAAAAACCTTGATAGACGCTTGATGAGCTAGAATTAATGGTATAATATGAATAGAAAATAATTAAAAGGAAAACTGGGAAATAAGAGTTTAAATTGCTTTATATACAGGGTGCTCGTTTTGTTGTTTGCATTTCGTGAGGGAAAATGGAGATCTTGAATTAAACACACTTTTTTACTTATAGGTGGTTTTAGTTTTCATTTTTATTTGCTTAGATTTGGGTGAATTTGTTATAATCAAATTTTAAATATTGAAGCTTGGAAAGATATTTTTATTGAGCACAAAAGTGATCTTTTCTATTCTCTTGTATTTGGACATTTTTTTATTAAGTTAAGAAAAGAAAGAAATTTCAAACTGGCTGATTTAAAGCTTCTCGCTCAAGGTCAAAAAGTTGATTGTGTAAAATTATATTTATTAGAACTTCTGTAGCAGTTCGTCTCAACCTTTTAAGTGACATGGAGTCTTATAATTTAATTTTTTGTTTTCATGTTTACACTTTGAATTATTTTTGAAGTTTTGATACCTTGTAAGGTTGAGACAGTCTACAGAATTATTGAAAATAGAAGACTGATGTTAATAAAATGGTTTCTTACAATTTAATAAAATTGCTTGAAAGTCTGGTTAGATAAATTTAAAATTTTTATAATTAACAATATTTCGAGCAATAATAACGTTATCTTTTAAGATTTAAATTATTAAACAAAAGTTTGTATATTAGATGTTTTTTATCTCTCTAGGTTAATTATTTATTGATTTCTAATAAGTTATTTAGCAGCGTTAAGTTGTTAACTAATCATTAGTTAATGATCACATCTTAAACATTTATTACTTGTCGTAAAACAATATAAACGTCTCACAACGTTTTTATTTGTTTATTTTGTTGTTATTCAACGAATTTGAAGATTCTAAAAAGTATACAAAACGATGAAATTAGTTGGAACAAGTTTCAAAATGCATTGAAGCAAATTTATGAAATTTTATTATTGTTTTGATATTATACAAAAACTTTTACAATTTCAATTTTAACTCATTTTGGTTATGTCAAAAAGATGCAATCGTGTGTTACCTTCTTCAATATAATTTTTAGGACATTAATTGATGAATCACTATCTAACCGTCGTAATTTATGAGCAATTGAAACATGAAAAAAAACAATCAAAACTCATATTTTTCAATTTTAATAAATCTTTCGAGTATGTAAACTAAGCGACAAAATAAATTAGACATTTTTTTCTACTTCTGTTGGTAGATTATTTCGAGGGAATAAAATCATTGATCATTTGTGCAACAATTTATTCACTCAAATAATTCTAGTAGAATGGCATGTTTAGAAAAAAAGGTGTCCAGTTTATTTTGTCCCTTATACTACATCTTTCAGCAAGTATCTGATTTATTTCTTTGATTTCCAAAAACAAGTCAGTCAACATATAGAAAATCGTGTTTTCTCTTGTTTGCACGCTTTTCTTCTTCAGGCAGCCGGCAAAATTTGTGAATGAAATTGCGTTCACCATAATAATAGTAACAATAATAAAAACGAAAAAAAAACCGGATCGTGTGTCGTTTGTTACACCGTGACCTCCTTCACCTGAATTTGTTAGTCACGAACCGTTTACTACTTTCACCCAAATTCAACCGATTAACATTTTGAATTCAGTAGGTTGATCATTTTTAAGAAATCTTTTTCTAATAAAATACAAACTAAACTCAAAAAAAAAGTTTTTTTTGGCTTGTTAAGTATAAAACTGGCAAGTGCTTTTAAGATGTTTTTTGCTGTTTTTCCTTATTTTATATTTATAAAATTTCTTTTTAATTGGTAACAGAAAACGGAGTAAGTTTATTTTAATTTTTTTAAAAGTTAAAAAGAGATTGGAAGAGATAATTTAGAAATTCGTTTAGGTAAATTTCGTGCTCTTGGTTTTATTTTCGCGCTCTACATAATTTTAAATGCGGTCAATTAGAGCATCAATGTGAAATTTATTCAAACAAAAAGATGGTTGTATTATAACAAAAGGAATCATTCATTTTTTAAAATTTAAATTGTATTAAACCTCTTAATAGCGTATTTTTAATTATGAAGTAATAAAACTAAAATAAAGAATAAACAAAAATAAGTGGTAAGTATAAATCTGAAAACCAAATTAGAAATTAAAATGTTAATTGGATTATTTATCTAAACGAGATATTACTTAAAAAAGGAATACGTAATAATAATGTATAAATTATCCGATCTTCTCTTTTCAAGTTTTAGCGATTCATCGTTTAGAAGAGAGATTTTTTACAGACATGTTAGACTTGCTGTGTAATATAGTTTTGGTTTTTTGTTTTGCAATTTCATTCCAAAGTTTGTTCCTTTTTTCTCTCTTTCTCTACGTTTCAAATAAAATAGCAACTCGATCCGGTTTGGTGAGGCTACTCAACAAATTAAATCGACGCAATCACGTATACATTTTACACACATTGACTGATATAAGCTTTTAAAGATCTATAAAGGAATTTAGCTGCAGCGATAAGAACAAACATCATAGATTACTAATGAATCTGCTTGCGTAGTTATTTCCTTTCAATTAATGTTATTAGTTTGAAAACAGTCACTACCTGTACTAATTTGACTTTCATATTTTCGAGCTGAAATGGCACTGACGTGACTATTGACTACAATCTTCTAGACTTACATGTTTAATTACAAACGTGAAATACGATACTGACAGTCGACTATATTTTTTTATAAATTCAATCTTGTTTGTGACAATACTAACTTGAAATCGAATCATTTTGATTAGTCTTTTCAAAAGTGCAAGATGGTGATTTCAAAAAAAACCGCCAGAAATTGTTGTTGTTAAGAAGCCAACTTAATATGACACTGAGAATAAATTCGAAATGTCAAATTGGTTTTAGGGTTATATCTTCATTTATACATCTGCGTTTAATTGTCTTACTTAATAACCAGATTAATAAAAAGAGTTTAGTTATCAATTATTAATTATGTTACTACACTACACATTAAAAGATTCCGTTACAATTTCAACAAGCTTAACAAAACCAAAAACTTACACGTTATATTATAGCTAGTACACTTAAAACTCAAATTTGAAAATTCAATATTTTATCATTTTGAAAACATATTAAATTAAACTAAAAAATCTTAAGATTTTTTTAATAGAAATGTAGAGATTTGCTAATATACTAACATTTCTTTAATCGTTTTTTTAGAAAAATCTTATAGGTTAGTTATTCTAATATTAAACTGTCAGGAAATTTAAGAAAAAATTATTAACTGCCAACTTAATTGTATTTTTTAATACCAACCTAAACAAAATCATCAAATATTATTTAATGATATTAAATTATTATTTAAAATAAAGTGAGAAAACTGAAAGAAATAAAATAATAAAATAAATATTTTCGATTATTACTTTGACAAATACATTTATTTGCATCAGTCTGAAATATAGCAAAAGTTATTTTTAATCTAACCTCAAAATCTCGTCTTGTTTAGATCTTGAAATTGTTAGGAAAAAGATAAGAAATAAATTGTTGTTACATTTATAGTGTTGGTGCACTATTATTGGTGCTTTTCCTTAAGCCATACGTTATTATATTTTTATTATTATTATCACCATCATCATTATTTGTTACTTTGATACAGGTGTGTTAAACGCACACGATCTTCTCTGTTGATTACAGTTATTTCTTTATTTATATACACATATTTATTTATAATCTTATTTTTAGATATAGTAGTATAATTTATTATAGTGTGAGTATTGTTAGGTAACCATATACGGCCTTGAGTGTTATGCACATAATTTTTGCTAATGAAAGATTTATTTTGTATGTCAAAGTATGGTGTTGTAGTGTATTTTATTACTTTTTAGCATTGTATTTCTTTTTTCTTTTTATTTGATTTTGTTGTAAATTGTTATGTGTATACATAGTACGTTGAATCTAAAACGTTTATTCCTGTAAATACTAGTAAGTATTTATTAAATACGAATTATTTATTTTACGCTATATAATAATTATTATTTTATTACTATTATTACTTGTGTTTTGTAATATAGATGTTTTTAATTATTTGATCTTGTTCTTTTATTTTACTGTCGTTACATAACAATTTTTATCATACTTATCGATTAGACTTGTATGCACATAAAACGTACGCCTACATGATTTCGCAATTGCAAACAAATACTAAATTTTTACACCAAGGACAGATAAGAGAATTTTATTACAAATTTACAACCTTTTCATCTTCTAGATTGTGTTGAGAAATGACTATGCAACTCTAAAGATATCAGATAATGTAATATATTTTTGGCCTCATTCCTATTTATATTATTGTTAAATATTATAAAGACAAACTTAAACGTGAAATGATGATTTAAAAAACCACTTATTTTTTAATAAGACAATCTATATTAATTTTTAATCTTCGTTATTTATTTGCAATGAAAAAAGGCGATTAACTTTATAAATTAAACAAGAATTTCACATTTATTGGTTCTAATTATATCCAAGTAAAAGTTTTACCTTTCACATACTAGAATCCTTCCACTGATTTTCTTTTTTACTCTTTCTCATAATATCAACTTTATTTTCTAATAATTCAATTGTCTTTAATATAATCATTTTTTAGTTTTTCCGACAAAAATTAATCGACAATATTCTCATTATTACAATAAACAGAAAGAAAGAAAATAATAACACTAATAATACAATTTCTCTTTAACCATAACAAAAACAACAATTCCAATAATACCACACTTTCATTAAACTTGCGCAAATTCGCAACATAGAAACAAACAAAATATACAATAAATAAAAGACAAATCTTGAATAATAACAACAACACGCAGAAAGAGTACTTTTCGATTACTACAAGAAACTAATAAAACTTTCTCTAATCGTACATACACACACATTCACACATCCATTTAATAAAAATATCTAAAACATTTCTTTCTTCGTCATCGTACTTTCTTCGTTATTATTTAAAACAACGTCAAGTTCAACGTCTCTTCAGATGGTCGCGCTTGACATTGCAAGCGCACTCATTCGGAAAAGAGAAACGAGCTGTTGGCTTGCTATTTCGCTCCTAATTGCTACTTGATTTGCAGAAATTGTGTGATTAACGGTCGTAAAACTAGCAGAAAGGAATTACTACGGGTGAATAATATACATAACTCCTTTTTTTTTCTAAACATTATCATTAGTATTAATAGAAATGTTTCATTAGCGTGACCGCGAAAGTATTGTAGATATCCACAAAAAAACCACTCGTCATAACATCTTTTTTCCTTAAATGAAAGAAATCTTATGTTTGTGTGATTATGTATTCAATTTAATTACGTTTTCTATTTTATCCATAAAATTTGTCATTTAAGACGGAGCATATTGGAAGTACTATACGGAATATATCCAATTAATGGTAAGTATAAAAAATTGTCTATAACCATGAAGCATGAAGAGTCAGAAGTTTTTAACTTGAAAGTAGACTATAACATGTGCTTCAACAAAAGAATAACAGTTGCATAAAACAAGCTCTATACAATTAACCTTCTAATACCTACTTAAGAATATTGTTGGGGCACACAAACCGATTTACTGTTTAAGCCTGCTACTGAAAGCCAGTCAGAAATTCTACCACAATAGATGTATGACATTACAAAACAAAATTTACTTTTAATACTTAATTTCCCAAAATAAGTAACCATTATATGAGTCAAATAAATTAATTAAAATCTAAACTTTTTAAAGAATCGCAGTTTCCTCACGGTTTCAGTACTTTCATTTCTTTCTAGTTATGATCAACCAAAAACAGACTGTAATACTTTAAACAAACGAATCTTGACTCTATCAAATCTTGCCCTATTTGTGTATCATAAACCAATCAGCATCCTCGCAGTTTGAGCATCAAACAGATAACATAATACCAGGATTTACCTTGAACATAATGTGGCCAGATAAGACAGTAATAACTTTTAATTATTTATTTTACTATTTTCATTTCATTTTAGTTATTCTCATGACTATTAGCAGGATGCATGGATATGTTCATTCAGAACAAATCATTAGAAGATTCAGACAAAGTTATTGACGTAAGGTGAGTGATGCCAGGTCAAAGCCTCAAAAGATGAAAAGTTGATACATTTCACCAAACGTTAATTCTTTTTTTCTTGGTACATTAGTAAATAAAAAATACAATGCTTTATAAACAATATTATTTAATTATTATTTATAAAAAGAAACCATTCCTAAAAAACTAAGCCTATAAGTCTAATAATAGTTACTTCCTCTGAGAAGTTCGAGATGACGCCGCTAGTTAAAAAATATTTACAACTTTTATTGATTATTTTTATTGTTAAAATCACTTTTATAATATAAAAAAACAGAAACGACTAATTAATGAATAAAAATAAAAAATCATCAAAAATAGCAGTATTTTAAAAGTTTTCACCCAATCACTAAATGAACCTTAAAAGCTAAATCTCGTCCAATATATTAAAATGGCTATAAAACAGTTACAATCAATGTTGCCAGAGCTGGTTATAAATTTCCAAATCTGAAGATTTATAACATTTATGGTTGTTTCTGACTATACGTTTCAGTGTTGTGGCGATAGTGTGTGATCACTAAGGTGATCATCCTCACACTGGTTTTTTAAATTCTTAATAGAGGTCGCGACGATTGTATTTTTCTAAAAACATGATGTTAAAGAGAATAACGTCAAAAACTCTTACCAGCGCATAATACTCCTGAAAATAAATATGAATTTGTATAAACATGTGTTCGGAAATGCACCATTTTCGAAATACAGGGTTTCAAACTACCCCCGTTGAATTTAAGAGATTTAGAAAAATCCAATTTTATTAGAAAATGATGTATTCTACAGATAGTCCAGTAACAGGGTACTTTTATCTGAAATTAAATCAGGAAGAAGGTTTTATTATTTTATCCTGCATATATTGTTAGTAGGAGGAAGAATGTAAGTTGTGCCCAAAAAACCTCGACATTTTTGGACTTTTTTTAGTTTTCCGGCTATAATCATTTTCTGGTCACGCCTAGCAAGAAACAGTCTATTATCACTGTAAAAAATTGTATTTTGTAGTATCAGCACTGAATTTTGATGATAAAATTATACCAACTGGAAAAATCGGATATAGAAATGTAAGCATAAGTGTGTGAAAAAAGGTTGTATTTACGAAGAAAGAAAGAACGCTTACAAATATACGGTACTATTTCATATTATTAATAGATGTTTCTTGTGTTTGGATGGTCCTGGCTCATCAATAATGTCCTGCTCCAACTGCTTGCGGTCTTCTTCATCCCTTGACTCAACTTCATCTTGTTCGAGTCCACTGAACGTTTCGTCGTCATCTTAAACTTGCACCTCAAGCACATTGTCAGATGAGAGACCACAGCAGTGTTTACACGCAGATGAGCAATGCAAACCTGACTTTCTGCAGCTGCATGCTCCACTGCAACCTTTCTTACAGGAACAAGAAACATCATAACTGGAGTAAGACCGGATAAGCCTTTCTTCCATACCCATTCTAGTGGGTTGTGTCTTGACTCAACCATGTTTGCACTTGGTGATAAATCCTCAGTGAATGAGACTTTGCTGCGTCTGCTGTAGGCAGCAATCGTGCTAGGTTAAAAGCAGTTCTTGCGACCGATTTGACAAACAAATTGTATCTCACATCGTCCAGTGATTCACTGCTCTGATTTTGACCATAGAATGCTAGGATGAGCTGTTGCCCTGCATTCACTATGCAATCTGGAGAGACGTGGGGTTTAGACAATTTCTCTGCTTCTACTTTCAGATGTCGGCGTTGTTCAATGAGAGAACATAATTTTGATTTTCCGTGGCCAAACAAAAAGTTGAAGTTGTATTACATCCTGTAAATGCATGAATAAAGAAAAATATGTGTGAGATGAAAATGAAAGGAAGTGGTTGAGTACCATAAACCTGCTTTTTTGTCTTTTGCTGGTTTAAGAAAGTACAAGTTCTCATAAGTGTTTGCTAGACCTGTTAGGAGAAGGAGAACGTCAATATCCTCACTAACAATAGCCACACTCTCGAATCTTGCTGCTGGGGAAATAGCTGTAGAAGCGATCAAAACATCTACATCTTCTTTTGCTTGTTGAACTTTAAGGCTTCCTTTGTCAATTTTTTGCATCAGCATTGCAATTAAACGGTTCTTGTTGTTCTCATTTCCTAGAAACAGGGTATTTCCAAGACAATCGATAGATACTAATGGTTTTATATGATAGCCAGCTTGTTCTCCGGATTTACCTCCTTTAGACTGGTTTCTTTGGGAACATTTAAAAAGTGTAGTCTACGATACACCTTCCAGAAATGTAGAAGAATTTGCTTATTATCTCTACAAAATACAACCTTTTACATCTTTGTGTTAAATTTATAAAAAGTATTATTTTCCCGAAAAGTAAACCAGATAGGTTGGTAGCAGTTATAAGGAAAATTATCACAAATATGTTGCAAATTCCAAAAATCGAATAAAACGTAAGGTATTCCATTTAAAAAAATTAATCCCATCTTTCAACAAGAATCCATACTCATCTTCTATTTCCTTGCCATATCTGCTTTTTAATCTGCCGTCCCATGAACCATCTTTTATTTTCTTGTGCACAATATCATGCTTCCCTAACCTCATAAGCTCTTCTATTTCTTTACACTCATCTTCTAACCATTTCTGATCCATTTTTTGATCTTTTTACCTTTCATGTATCCTAACTCCTTTTCAGCCACTTTCTTTATTTCAAACTTATCTGCATCCCATTTTAATTTGGACTGTCATTGCATGGTTTTAGCTTCCTTATTTCCCTTTCCATCTTGTAGCCAATATTTATCTTATTCATACCTTTTAGTTTTTCTAAGTCCCATTTTCTTGCACTTCTCTCACTCTTTACTCTCTTAAGTCTTATGCTAATCTCTGCCATTAGCAGTACATGGTCGCTGTTTATATCGGCTTCGGGCAATCTACGCACATTCTTAATAATATTTCTAAATCTTTCTTCCATCAATATAAAATCTACGTGTTTCCTGTAAAGATCACTTGGCGTTTTCCATGTGTATTTGCTTTTTTTTGTTTGAACCACGTGTTTACAACTATCATTTTTTTCTCTTTGCAAAGATTCCATCAGCCTTTCTTCTCTCTCATTTACGCTACCAAGACCGTAAGATCCAACCACTTCTCCCACCACAGCGTTCCAGTCTCCCATTACAATATTACAACTCTCCTGACTTTCTTCTTTCAAGATGTTCTCAATTTTCTTATACACTTCTTCCACCTCCTTGTCCTCATGGTCACTGGTTGACGTGTAGACTTGAATCACTAGATTGTTCTTTGATATCCCCCTAAACTTCACTGCCATAACCCTATCACAGTCAAATATTACTTTCAGGACAAATTTAGCTACTTTTTCTCCTACTAGCACACATATTCCATTCTTGCCTCTTTTGTCGCTACTAAATTAAACTTTAGCACCTTCACACTCCACTTCTCCTTGTCCTTTCCATCTAGATTCGCTTATTCCAATCATTCAAGGCTGTTTCTCACAAGTTATCTTCTCAGATTTTCAATATTTACTGTACGATGGAAAATATTAGATAGATATTAATCTCAAAAACTGGTATAAATCTAATTTCTCCTATTAACAAATAATTAAATCTTAATTCCTGACAATGATAGACATTGATGTGTTACCACTTTTTATGTATCTAGATCCTGTTCACTTGCAATCTTCTTTGCAAAATTCTTATTTCTTAGTGATTTCTGGAAAGGGTATCTATATATATATTTCAATAAAAATTACAATATCGGAATTTTAAAATATAGAAAACCAATATATAAAATCAATTTAAACATAAGTAAAACAAAATTCTGAATAAAAACGTTTATTAATATAAATAAAACTTGCAAACTCCGAGGGTTTCAATATAGTACGAAAAGAGAGGGCGTTGAAGGTACTAAAACATTCCAAAACATCATTTAAATATACAAGGCGAAGCAAAACATTATAAGAAGTATGGTTCGATACAGATATATTACCATGAAATAATCTGTTAATTGATGACTTTCGCCAATAGGTTTGGGTAGTAATCTACAGAGCTAAAAAGGAGGCAGTCACACTTCTGCAAAAGAAAATTAATTTTTTGATGTTTTATCACCACCCAACACCCTGTAGAGAAAAATAGATTGTTACATTCTCAGGAGAGATAAAAGATCTGTAAATTTAGTTTCTAACTAGAAACCGAAAACAGAGATTTTTTTGGAAGTGAACCATAGACTTCTTTAGAAGATTATGAAAACCAAAAACCTGTTCTGCTGTCTTCGCCAAAGAAACAGCAGCTACTTTACATAGTTGGAAAGATCCACCAGCGAATAAAAGAAAATACCAGAAGTGCAGCAAAAAGTAAAAACTTCCGACTTGTTGAATGCTTGTCAAGAAAAAGTCTCAGTAGTGCACATTCCTGATGTTAATCGTCGGTGTAAGAAGAACTTTAGAACAATTTGCAGGTCACAAATAACAAATGACGAGTGCAAGCCATTTTGATTGTCTATTTAGAAAAAAAGTTTTAACAAGTTTGTTGTGAATTTAGAGACCAAATATGGGAATATTTTGTATATCCTAAAATAAAACACAAATTTCTCGCACTACGATTATCTTACTATAAGAATTTGATTCAAATTTGAATTTGAAAGACAAGTAAGCAAAAAATGTAAATTCGTTTTACAACGGTCGGTCAGTCCTTGATTGGATATAACCTAGTCCTAGTTTCATTGGGTTTAAATACTACTAATTACACGTTCTAACATGTGGGACTTAAATTATGCACTAATAGGCAATATCGAATATTCAAACCATTCACTTTTTTCCTAATAAACTGTAAATTTGCAAAAAATAGAAAGGTGCAAGTCAATAAGAATACGTGCATGTAGTACTACATAAATTTATTGCTGTGTGCTTGCTTACTACATTACTGCTACTATCATTTGTTCCACTTTAATGGTAACTGCGTTTTAAACGGTATTACTTTATGGTAGGTATCAAAAGCGTAAGCACTTTCTTCCTATCCTCTATGCTAGTCACTATAAAATATAATAAAATAGAACGGCTTCATTTACATAAAGAAACATTTTACTAACAGCTCATTTAAGATTCATAAAAATATTAAAGTAAAGGTCTAGTTGATATGAACCTTCGGGGGTCTTCATGTGCCACTTCTAAAATTTGCAAAGCTGTGCTTTCGTTTTCAAAATTTGTATATATGTATGAGTACGCGTTACGTAGGTGTTACAATAGTTTGATGGTGGCTCGAGGCAATTACTGACCTCAAATAATTTAAAAATAAAAATAATATTTTCTAAGAGAGAAATCTTACAATTCTGATAAAGACTGTAATTTTTTCCGAAGTAAAATTAGAATGCAAATGTTATTACGTTCTCATCAGGGGTTATACTAGCATGTATGATGTATAATGTGTGACTTTTTCTCATCGCTCGTGGAAAAGCTAGCTAAACATTTATTTTGTTTATAAACATCACGGTTTGTTTTTCTTTCAGTAGTAGTTGATAAAATTCACACACTTTCCAATATTTATAATCAGACTTACTATTGAAGTAATGTTTCAAAAATGAATTATAAGATTTAAATTAAATTAAATTAAAAAATGTTAACAGAATTATTTATATAAATATGTTCTAATAAATCAATCTAGTAATAAAAGCACAAATCTCAAAATCAAAATTCAAATATAACCAATCTTCTAGGATTGGATGAGTAAATAATTTGTCAATTTATTCATTCCATAGGTGTAGGATAAATGTAATTCAATGTATTATATTATTAACAAATTACATTTTATTATTAATTTTTAATAAAATGCAAGGTGCTTTAACCAACGAGCGCGTTAGTCGAATGGTTGAGCAGGCCACGTCGCATCTGAGAAGACAGGTTTTCAAATCCCATTGGACACCTTATAATTATTTTTATTTTTTTTTCAAATTTTTATTTTATCCCTTCTGTTTGCAGTAATTGACTACGCTAACAGTTTATTTTAATAGTAAAAAGCTTTAATAATTTTACTAATAAAAACAAAATGAAATGTAGTTTTAGAATAACTATTGTTATGGTTACAATAAACAACAACAATAAACAAATCAACATACCTATGACAAACAAATAATGAATTCTAACGTTTTTTCTAAGTTCTAAGTCTCTCAGATTCTCTTGAAATTAGTCCAGTCAATGAATGCCCAAAAGTGGATTGTAGAGAACATGGAAAGGGGGAGAATTTCTCTCTTGAGAAATGTGTTGGGGGTAGTTAGGAGGCAAAGATACTAAAAGTCCCCGCCCCTAGCCCAGCCACTTCAGGGTGAGAGGGGGGTGGAAAGGTCCCTCTTTTCGGTTTCTTGCTTATAACTCGGAAACGGTACGTCGTACGGTAAAACGTATTCCTTACAAAATAAAAGATAATTCGGTTTCCTACAAGAATGTTTATATTCATTTTTTTCCTATGTGTGATAGTTTCCGAGATATTCGCCAACACAAATCTGTAATTTTTGAAAAACTTTTTTGCCTTGCATTTTTCGTCGAAGTTGTCCAAAAACTTCAAATTGCTGTAACCTCTGACCTGTAGAAGATAAATTAGTAAATACACATATTTCTAAAGAGGACTGAATGTTCTACAACTTTCTGTCTGACGACTTTTCTGTAAAACATAAGGCTGAGGAGTTAGAAGGACAAGTTTGACGAAAAATGTGAGGCAAGAAAAAGTTTTTCGAAAATTTTCGATCTTCGCTGGCGAATATCTCGGAAACTGTAACACATAAAAAGAAAATGAATATAGATAGTCTTGTAGAAAATTTAATTATCTTTTATTTTATAGGGAATACTTCTTATCGTACGACGTAATAGTAGTAGTATAGTAATAAGAAAGAAACCGAAATGAAGGACTTTTCCACCCCCCTCTCTCTTAAGCGGTAGGGCTAGGGGCGGGGATTTTTAGTATATTTGCCTCCCAACACATTCTCCAGGAGAAAAATTCTCCCCCTTTCCATGTCCTCTATAACCCCTTCGTTGACTGGACTAAATGTAGGTTACAAGTTTGACCGTTATCTCAAGTCCGTGAGCGCAGAACATTCTGAGATAACATGCTCAGCCATGTTTACTAATACTGGTGTTTCCACAACGAACAGTTTATTTCTTCTAATAACGGTATGCTGTGGTGTCTAGACAAAAACGTGTTTCTCCTAGTGTTTTAGCCAATCCAAACGTGATAAAATGCATTTGATTGAAGGATCTTTACTGAAAACGTCCCGTCAAAGCAGATTAAGCATACCCTGTTTGCTACATATTTATTGTACCGTAAAGCTTGCCATATAGCATACATTTCGGCTGTGTGGCTTCGTGATAGGAGCTTTCTGCTGGATGATATTTCTACTAATGTGTTGTGTCTTTATACCACAAAATAAGTCGAATTGAATATCATTTTATTCACAACAATGTACATCTATGTCACAGTTAAGAAACAAAAGCATTATACATGCGTAATTAAGGGCAAGGTTACATGTCGTATGAATCATTATTACGCATCAGCGGTAGTGTATACATTTTTACTGACGGTACATTTTAAATATGAATACAACATAATGGTATCATACGCTTTCTCTAGATCGAAGAATCGAAGAAGACTGCAACATCTGGTCTATGGTGGATCTGTTTTACCTAAAACCTATTTAGAAAGGGGATAGAAAAGCTCGAGTTTTCAGGTACCAGATTAATCTATAGTTCACCATCTTCTCTAGAAGTTTACCCAAACAACAGGTAAGAGAGATAGGTCGGTAACTAGTGGGCGAGCTAAGATCTTTACCTGTTTTCGGGAGGGGAATAATAATGGCCTCTTTCCAAGCAGAAGAATATTTGTGAGTCGATCAGATGGGGTTATATCGTAGCCCCAGGTGGCGATTTACTTAAAGTGCGCAGAGCATTTTCTAATTCCACCATGGAAAAGCGGACATTATACGACATGTCCTCCGAGTCGGGAAAATGAACAGCATTTCCAGATTTAGGTACATTATTGGTATTACGACTACTGCCAGTATTTCCGCTGTTGCTTGCCGGTCAGGTACCAGTCCGTCTTGAATTTGTAAAACGGGGCAGAAACGAGATCTCTTACCACACGACGACTTAATTTTCGACCAGATTTCGTGAGCAGAAGCGTCTGATCCAATGGATGAGTGATTTTCGGAGAGTGGGGGTTGAGTATAAACGTAAACGAAAAAGGTGTGTGTACCATTTGATAGGAGATACAAAGCTACGAAACTTTTCAATTTGAACAATCTCGATATCTACCGTCAAATTGCAGAAGAAAAGAAAAATATTTGTTAATAAATAAAATGAAAAGAACCTCATTTTGTAGTATTGAATAATTGCGGTTGTCTTGTTATGTGGCGGCTTCAAATTCCTCACAAAGTTAGGTGATTTTTGAATTTTTCTGAAGATTTATAACATTTACTATGCTTTCTGACGATATGTTTTACTGTTGTGGCAATAGTGTGATCACCCCCAAACTAGTTTATTTAAATTTACAATAAAGGTCGCGACCATCGTGTTTTTCTTATTATCTGCACTGCTGAAAATGATGTGAGGTTAACGTTTCAAACGCGTGTTGCGTGAACCAGCGTGAATTTCTTAAATGTACTGTCATAAACTACTTTCTTATGGTACTACCCATGCAATCTGCGTCACAAAGACCGACTGTGCTTAAAAAGAAGGCAAAAATCTGTATTTGAAGCTTAAATTTTTTTATAAAAAATGATAAATATTGACAATACAGAAGTATAATGAATGGATAGTAGGGTTCGTTCATGTGGAGTTTTCAAATCATCTGTGGTAAGTTAACAAAGGTTTTTACATGGTTTGTAGTACTATTCGGAACAATTGACAGTAAACAACCGGTTTTAGATGTGTAAATGTAAACTTTTAATTGTTCCTAATAGTATCTTTGTTTACCCACCAAAGTAGTCACGTGCTAGATGGACTCTATATCTCCATGTACATATGTGTATATAACCTAGAATTTTGACTTTTTTGTTTTTTTTTACCAAAATAGAAAGAGGCAAAAAATGTATATCTCCCAAAATTCGATTTAACCTAGAAGGAAATAGATTCTGACATCCATATCTCAACTCTAATATTGACAAAGTTAGATCTTGGGACTCTAATATTGACAAAGTTAGATCTTGGGACTCTAGTCTTGCCGATACTTCTTGTGCATATCCAATGCCCCGTTTGTCAGTAAATTTCATGCCACGATTTTTGAAAGTGCCACACTGTAGTGAATATAACAACAAGATTTCTGCAGAGGCACATGCTTACAAGTTATGCCTTCTATACAATGTCATTTGAAAAGGAGGGAACACTCAATAACTTTTTTATCTTGCGATTTACAAAACAACGGTTAAATAGTTTATTGTCTATGAGCATGTGTACAATTTGACGAAATTTATTAATTCAGCGTTATTATTAATCATTGTTACTACACACTCTAACATGTGGAATCAAAAAATGTCACAAAAAATACAGGGTGTCATTTAAAAAAACCAAAGTTCCGGTTTAGCCGGAAATGCAAACGCATATTTGAAAGTGCCACCAAATAGCACACATGCTCATAGACAACAAACTATTTAACTGTTGTTTTGTTAATCGCAAGATAAAAAAGTTATTGAGTGTTCCCTTCTTTTTGAATGACACTGTATACGAAATATATAAGTGTTTTCTCGCCCATATAGTAAGTATGCTTGCTTTAGAAAGTAAGACATTATCGCAAAACTTAATGACGTCAAACCATACTTCCCAGTAACTGCAGCGTGCGCTGCTTTTTAGGAGAGTAAAGTATAGCAACGTATATTCATCTCACTTGTGTTGCATGCTATCACATCAAATGCTTTCTTGTGATTACTGTAGCTTACTTTTCTTATTCTCGCGTCAACTGTTAACTTCGAGTGCGCGACGTCCCAACAGTGACGCACCATCATGCTACAACTAGTGACACAAACTATTAACTTTACCTTTCGTAGTAAGCTCTCGGGAAGGCGCCTTATATACTATTTTTGTTTTCTGAACGCAACTCAACAATTCTGTTGCTCTCCCAAAGACGCTTCCTCTGGCTCCCGGACCATAGATCGCACGGTTTTTAAACTGGGAAGCGCACTTCTCTTGTGCTAAAGTAAAAAAGCCAAATATTTGCGAAAACACGTGATGCTGGACGTAACTTTATTTTTTGTGCAAACACACTGTTATTGCATCGAATTGGGTATCTTTTTATAGCAAAAGAACATTGTAAATGTAATGAAGATCGCGAAAAGAATCAAGTCTCCACTGCATAACAAAATTTTGATGAAATCTAGCGCCATCTGTTGGTTGATGATTTTCCCCTATTAATAAGGTAGCTTTAGCAGTAATTGCTAGAGGGAGGAGACTAGTTACTTTTCTTAATGAATTTTTTTTATAAATTATATTTAGAATTATAAAATAGATTGTTATGTTTAAGTTCGTTCTAAATTTAGGTGATCCAACAATTAACTTCCCTGGCAAACTGCTAAAATCGAAAAAAATCTAAACAAAAACATGAAAAAAATAATGGAAAATGTGAGAAAAGCCAATATAACTTTAACAGTTGGCAATATAGAAATTAATAATGTTAATAATAATAATAATAATGCATGGAAGTGGCTAAGCATACACCTTATAGAAAAGTTTTATTACGTTCTCAATTTTTTGCGCAGTTTCTGTCCAGATAATTATAAAAAATAGCTATTATAATTAAATGCCCCGTCTAACAACAAATTTGTATTAATACAGCTTAACAAAAATGCTCAATATCGCTTACAAAAAGATGCATATCCACTACCCAGCTAGTAACTTTTATATTTTAAATGAAGATGTTGGTATTGACGGCAATTACCCGCAAACGCGTCCGGTAAAGATTTGGCAAGGTCGGATTGTAAATGCATGTTTGCGAAAAATATACCGGTTGTTGTTGCTTTGTATTAATAGATTTTTACTTTTATAGTAAGTTTCAACATTAAAAGTTCGTTTGTAAGTTTCAATTCCATTCAGTACAATATACTTCACGTAAAACATTTGTTCAGTTGAAGCTGCTTTTAATAGTTTAGTTGACATGAATAAAGCTGTGTTATTATAATAATACATAATCATTTTCGTACGGTTTCAAGTGTTTGGGATATTAATTATTGATAAGTCCGATAATAGAACTTATTGTTCTTATGAAGTGGTAATTAAATAGTGATTTAAGACGGTTAAAGTAATTGAACGCGTTTTCTAGGTTATGGCGGAAAATGAAGACCTTGGTTTAGGTTCGGAAGAACACTTAGATGCCTTAGATGAAAACGGTGTGAACGACGAAGCATTATTAAATGATACAGATGGAGATGGTGGTGGTGGAGATGATCCAGAATTAGAAGCGATTAAAGCCCGTGTAAGGGAAATGGAAGAGGAAGCGGAAAAGCTTAAGCAGTTACAAAACGAAGTTGATAAGCAGATGAATATGGGAAGCCCACCTGGTTTAAGTAAGTTAAATCATTATATCAAAATTAATTTGTGATTTAGTGCAGGACAATATAAACAAATAATCTCAATTAATTGGATATTTCAGCAAGTCCTTTAAACATGTCATTAGAAGAGAAAATGGAAGTGGATAACCGGAGTATATACGTAGGAAACGTTGACTATGGAGCAACAGCTGAAGAATTAGAACAGCATTTTCATGGTTGCGGTTCAATAAATCGAGTTACAATACTTTGTAATAAGTACGATGGGCATCCAAAGGGATTTGCTTATATTGAATTTGGAGATAGGGATTCCGTTCAAACTGCAATGGCGATGGATGAGTCAATATTTAGAGGGAGACAAATTAAGGTTAAATTTTTTTTAATATGTACTAAATTTTATTCTGTGAAATTGTTTTTTTGTAGAGGTTTGATTTAAACAGTATGCTATTAATAAACTATTTATTCATACAAAGGTAATGCCAAAGCGAACGAATCGACCAGGTTTATCTACTACCAACAGGCCACCAAGAGGGATGCGCTTTCGTGGGGGAGGTCGAGGAGTTGTCACGCGTGGTAGCTATTACGGAGGGTTTAGACCTACCCGCAGGCCAAGGTAGTTCGTTAATAATATCTGCTCGTAAATCTTTTGTTAAATACTGTTTGTGTTTCAGAAGCTACAGGCGGGGAGGCTATTTTGCTCCATACTAGTAGGGGTATTGATCTCCAGTGCAGGTTTTTATACCTTTCACTGATTCACTTTCATTCATAAAAACACCTGTATTTTGCCAAATCATTGGTTTTTTAAAAACAGAAAAAAAGCACAAGACAAAAAAGAAAAAAAAAGTGATTACCAGAAAAGAAAAAAATATTAGGAACTTTTATAATTTTAGTAACTGAAGTTCATAGCAGTGACAAAATATCTATTTTAAATAATAATGCCTTATAGAGAATGTTTCAATATTCAGGATATTCAGCTGAGGAATATTTCCTCTGGAGATCTTCCCTATTCATTTTTTTGTTGTACAAACTTGTTTTTAAAAGTCTTGATAATCGTTATTGAAGCAGTCTCTATAATAATTGTATAATTGAAGAAGTGTGTGTGTGTGAATGTTAATTTTCTTTTCAAATAAGCATAATTGAAATAATTGTGTTGATATCAGTTTCATCTATCGTTTTTTTCCATTTCAGTTTTTTTTATATTTTTTACATAACTGCCTGATATTAAAGAAAAAAAAAATGTTCAAATTGATAGTTGCATCAAAATTCTGTATATAAGGAAATCATGAGGTAAATTTTAAAAGATGTGTATTAAAAAAAAAGATTAACTGATATAAATGCAACTAACAATTAAAATTTTGAATAATTCAGGTGAAAAACACAAAAACAAATCATTTTGCTTTGAAATTCGTTTGGCAAACTTTAGTTTTTTTTCTTATTTTGCTGTATTTAGTATCATTTATTGTGTTAATCGATGATTTCATCACTATTTAATGTTGTGTAAGATTTACAGGTACCATCGTCCTGTGCTTTTCAGGGGTTCCATAAACTCCATTGATCGTTAATTTTTAAAAAAATATATACATTCTTAAGAAAAGTAATGATCAAAAAAGAAAATGTAAAAATAGAATGTGGTATTAAGTTAATAATAAAAGTATCGCAATGTATGGTATTTCTTATTCAAGTCTTTTTATACGATGATCTTAGTATAAAAGGAAAATAAACCTGACACGAAATGTTTTATTTTTAACGAGTTCTTTTAAGTTTATACTTACAATTAAAGCTGGCTTTTTGACAACACATACAGGGTGATTCAAAAGGTGTAGACAAAACTTGAGGAGCTTATTAAACAAGCGATTTGGAGTAAAAAATTATAGTGTACCTATAGCTGAGTTTCAAGGATTACTGAGATAATGAGGAGAAACTGTTTATGTGGTATACTAAATCGTAAAAAATAACTAGTTAACAGAAAACAATAAAAAGCAGATAAAAATCACAATGATTGTTCAAAGTGGTTGCCATTATGTTGTATGCATGCTTCACATTGATGAACAAGTGAATTCTATGCATTGCGCAATTGCTTGGGCCATTGATTAAATTGCTGCAGCAGTCTATTTATTAAATGTTCTTGACTTTTGATTGGATTTGGTGAGTAAGGGATTTATTTTGACCTCGGATAGCGCATCTGTTACTTTATTATCTGTGCCTTTCTTGTATTCGACATCATAGTCAAATTCTTCTAGTTTTAGTTTCTGACAAGGTAGTTTGGCTCACATAGAGAATGTAACCATTGCAAGGATCTGTGATTGATGTGACATAAATTTATTATCATAAAGGTAAGACCTGAAATATTTTGTTGTAACGATGGCAAGTAATCCCTTTTCTAATATAGAATACTTAATTTCTGTCTGAGTGTCTGTGAAGCTTATACAATAGGTTCTCCTTGTGTGGTGCATTGTGAGAAAACTGCCTCCCATTGCTATATTTGAAACATCTGATGTTAGGAAGAAGGGTTTGTAAAAATCTGGATAAATTAATATTTGATTGTTAATTAGAGTTTGTTTGGAGTTTTCAAAAGCATTGATAAAGTCTGACAAATGCATTAATTTAGTGTTTTTCTTGAGGCAGGCTTGCTTGGTTTGGCCAAGTCCTTAATAAATCTACAATAGTCTCCTAAATAGCTCTTAATTTCTTTCTGGGTTTTCGGAATTCTTATTGCTTCAATTTTCTTGGAATCTGATTGAACTCTGTGGCATGACGACATGTTCCAAATAGGCAACTTCTTTTCGTAAATACTTGCTTTTATCTAATTGTATTTTCAAGTTCTTTTCTCTGAGCTACTAGAAAAGCTTTTTCAGGCTCTGGATATGCTTTCTCTTACATTCAAAGTGCCATTCGTCTGTTGGAAATGCTGTTTTCTCAACTTCTGCATTTTTCATCTTGATTTGGTGAAAACTGCTGGCTAAGTCCAAGGCAGTGAAGTACTGGCATCGTCCTAGTTTTTTCCAATAATCTTCCTGCTAATGTAGAGTGTGAACTTGACAATTTGGTCACCTCTTCTGCCCCTGGACTGGATGGAAGAATACCACCTGTTCTTTAAAGCTTGGTTGGAAGCATCAGTTACTGCTGTGTATAGAACGGGAGATAACTCAATCTGAGTAATTATCCACCAATGACTATCCGTGCTGTCAAAAATAATCTTAAAAAGCTAAGAACTTTCTTATTGGTCAATAAAGTAATTCCACCAAAGCAACATGACTTTGAACCTTGTTCCACAGTGAATTCTTGAACTACATCCATTGATCAGTTTCTTCCAGTAGCTGTCTTATATCTAGATTTTTCCAGGGTGCCTATTATCTAAATTGGAACAAGAGTCTGGCATAAATGATTCAACTGGATTTCTGCCTATTTATCGCAAAGAAAATACTCTGCAAGGATTGGAGAGCCTAAATCATGATGTTCGTTTTGGTATGCCACAAGGATCAGTCTTAGGTCCAATTCTATTCCCTAATTGTATGTCTTTTATGCTAATGATATAAAAATCTACAGTAATCCCTTTCTGATCATCATACCCTACAAAATGACTTAACCATTATGAAATCCTGGTGCGACCAGTAGCTTATCCCCCTTATCCCAATAAATCAACAGTCCTACACCTTGACCGTACTAATCCCCGCCTTACATACTACATCGAATGGTATTGGTTACCCCAGTGGAGCAGCAAATGTATCTGGGTGTCAATATGTCATTATTTAACACTGAGAACAGTCTGAAAGGTCACACGCTTTTAATTCGTACCACTTCACTTCAAATTATGCTTGTACTATCACATTCCTCGAACCACTTTTAAAACAACAGATACCGATCAAAAGGTTACTAGAACTGGTGCAGACTAATGCGAAGGTCCGCTGCACCACCTCTAAGCCCTCGCTTAGCCGCTTTGCGGCTCTACTCGGGGCCGACGCCTGAGATGTCGCGCCTGCGGTGCTCCGACTCTTTAAGTTTCTCAGAACAACAAAGAAGTGACCGCCGAAGGCGGTCACTGATCGGGCTAGCTATCGTTTGCAGACACGTCGTGTACTGTCTCGAAAACATCTTTGCCAAAAAAAAAACAAAATACGGTCAGTCCCGCACACATCTTCAAGACTTTCTCACCTGCCAACCAAAGTCCCATTTCTATAGGTCAGCCGTTTGTGAGTTGCGGGATGTATCTAAACTGTTATGGCTCGGGTTGCGACACTCGTGACCCCGACTAGCCCGCGCTTTTCCCTCGCCCGCCCACCCGCCAAAGGGGTTTTAGGTTAGAAAAACAGTTGACAAGGAAATTCACAAAACATAGTTTTTATTTTGCAACAATAGTTAGTTACAATTTATTTAATCAAAACAAAGAAGAAAAATAACAAAAACAGCATGTGTACTAACCAGAAATGTAAAAATGTTAATCTGTTGTAATTATAGTAGAAATCTGGCAAATAACCTTAATGTTTAGGTCAGTGTTAAGTATCCTAGCAGATTTATATTTACAAAAAAAGTGTGTAAACATACATTTGATTCCCTTGTCAGGGCAGTAAAGAAATGTCATACTTTCTCTCTTTTTCTATTTTGCTTTTAGTTTTTCTTTCATGTCTTCACTCTACCCCAACATTTATGTTTTTGTCGAGTTTGTATCAAGCAGTCTAACTTTTAATCTATCTATGACTAGTATACAGTACATGCTTTTGAATTTTATAATCTTCAAGGTTTAATTCTACTTAAAGACTAATCTTCGTTTACATTTTATGCGTTTAGATTTGAAAACGTAAAAAGTATTTTGTAGAATATCGGCATGGAATAATATAGTGTGCTTTTGTAACTAGAAAATTAACATTGGTGAAATCATGTAAAGATCAACTATAGCTGTGTCCACATTGATATTTATATGATTGGCCAGAATTAAAACAAATGGATTAAATTAATTTGACATTTGTTGTTAAATTTGCCTTATATTCTAGTAGTTCTAAATTCTTTAATTTCATATCCCATAAATTATTAATTTTTATTGAAAGAAGTATTAGTAGTGAATGAGGTTACTGTTGTTATCGGTTATAGTTATGATAGTTACTATTTAATAAAAAACTAAAAGATGACAACAAAACAATATTATCAATTACAACAAGGTGGGTTTATGCTCGATCATTTAAAAAATAAGCTTCATGCTAATTTAACGTTTCATTATGAGTTGCTGTGGAAAAAGCATCCACTTTTGAAAGATAAAATGCGTGGTTAAGCATAACCTCAAATCTATGCGTGTCAATTATCATTCAGTGGAGCAAGTATAAATCAACATTGGTTTTAGTAAAAAATTAAATGTAGATATAGAGTATAAACTCACCTTAAGGATGATTAACTAAGTATTAAATAAAAGCACACATTTGTAGCCAACACCAACTTAATAAAATAAACAATCACTTCGATGGTAAAACCACATTTATATTTTCTAAATTTGTATACCTACAACTTTCATTAATGTAAACATTTATTATTGTATTTGTTTTAATCTATAAATATGTACAAAAGTTTTCCTTTTCATTACACAAATATTTAATATGCTTTTTTATAGGTTATGTATTATCGTAATTGCTGCATTGTAATATACAACAAATAATAATTTACAATCATTTTGTCAAGTAACAACACAGATAATTAAAAATAACCTTTTATAATAAAATAATATTATTTCCATAATAATAAAAATTCTTTAATTAAAGTAATTAGAAGTTCAGTCACATAGCAAATGCCATTTTGAGATTTATAAAAACTAAAAATTAACAACAGCTGAAATCTGACAATAATAATAGATTTTGTTATTCATTTTCATCAATCTTTAAAAATCACTTTTCAAATGAAATAGTCTACTGTTTATGTTTATTCTAATGTTGTTGAACTTTCCGAATCAGACATTGCACTGTCTGTTAGGGAATGTCAGGCCTGTTTCGTTTTCTGTTTAATTGCAATCACGTACCGTTGAGCTACATAAAGAGGTGGACTGTAACCATTAGCATAGCTAAAATCTTCAAAGAGTACTTCATATTCATCCGTGGGAGTTTGAGGTAATTTATTTACAATTGCTTTATAAAAGCATGACGTTTGAGGATATAACGCCATCACTGAAAAAATAAAATTTGAAATTCTATAAAATCAATCTTAAAAGATATGACATACCAACTGTGCCTTGTGGGAAAAGTGCGCTAGGATCAGTCTCGGGATTGGCCCTCATTAATGGGAGGGGTACAACATACTTTTTACTTAATATGTGTCTCTTTTTCTGATTTTGTTCTTCTAAAATGTCATCAACCTCATATTTATTAGTAGCATGAGTATAGCTTAACACTTCTGCTAGAATCCAGTTATCCCCATCCCCATCTGCTACTTTTACCAAAGCAGCAACCATATCACCAACCTAAACAAATAATTGTTTTACAAGCAAGTTAACTAACAACTACCAAGATTAGTTAACTGTACCTTGGCATAATAGTTTGGTTCCGCTGGAATAGCACCACAAAGTGGTGGTGGTTTCTCACCAATTTTACTAACAAACAACGGCAAAGTTTGAGCTGAACTTAAAAGCATTTTCATCCAAGCACCGCATCGTATTGTTTCTTTATTGCCAGCATGACGAGCCTACAGTAAGTGTTTGTTGTTAAGCAAATAATCTCGTGTGATTAAAACAAGAAAATACCTGAATTCGCCTTTCATTTTTAATATTTCTAATTTCTGTTATCTTTTGTAGAGCTTTCCTTAGTACTTCTTCTTCTTGTTCAGCTTGAGCTACTGCTGTTTTGTATAAGTTCTTCAATTCCATTTGCTAAAATGATAAAAAGGAGATTTTGTATGATTATAGTTGACAAAATTTGCTATTAATTTATGAAGACTTTTAAATTTGCCAAATATTACTCATTCTTTCCATTAACAATGGAAGACATAAAAGCTGTAGAGCAGCCAGAATCTTTACATAAGTTCATGTTCTATTTTAAATTACACTGTAGGAATTATACGTTTATTTTATTAGTGAATAAGATTTTACACTTCAGAGTTTATCGCTTGTAAGGCAATGGGGTACTTATAGTCGAAGGCATTCTGGGAAGATAGGTCATAGATAACTATTCAAGTTTTGTTTTTACTACTGCAGCCGGTCATCTTTGGTAGTGTAAAACTGGTCGTAGTTGTGCGATGCGGCTTTAGAATCTAAGGTTATGTAATTCTGAAGTCTAAACAATATCTAAACAAGCTATATTAAAATTTAAAAGAAAAGGCATCAGGATATGCAAAATGAATAATCGTCACATACCTTCAATTAAGCCAGCGGTTCTCAAACTGGAGTGTATACAATCTAAAGAGATATTCATAAGGAAAGTTTGGACAAGGGTGATTTAAGCCAATAGTTTGAAATAATTGTAGCAAATTACAAAGAATGCCTTTTTGTAGTATTACTTTCTGAAAATTATCCTGAAAGACTGTTTTCTAAAGATGATATATATGAGACAAAATGCTCATTGGGCATATACAAACTACCAAATAGAGACTGCGACGAGGTCTTGTAAGCTTTCAAGTGACAAAAAGTTGTGGTATCATCCAAACTACGGTAACTTGTAGCGTACGCAGTACATGTATCATAACTTTTTAAAAAATCTAAATTGTATTAATTACCACTTTGCCGTCTTGTTGTACCAAAGTAATTTTCTAATGCATCTTGATTGTTTGGTCTTGTCAGGCCTGTCAAGTTGTTGGAGCCTGTCTGGCCTCTTGGACTTCTCGGCCCTTTGGGTCTCTCAAGCCGTTTTGGTTCCTGGGGCCGTCGGATCATTCAAGCCTTTAAGTCTATCGGGCCGTTAGGACCTTTTGGACTTCTCGGCCCTTGGGGTTTATTGGGCTGTTTCAATCTCTGGAGCCATCGGACTGTTCAAGGTCGTTTGGACTTTTCGGCCCTTTGGGTCTATCATGCAGTTTTGATTTCCCAGGCCTTTCAGACTTCTCGGCCCTTCAGGTTTCTCGGGCTGTTTTGATCTCTGGAGCCATCGGACTGTTCAAGTCTTTTGATCTCTCGAGCCATTTGGACCTCTCGTGTCGCTTGGGCTGTCCTGGCTGATCAAGAAGTTAACTGGGTTTTTTCGTCAAATTAAAAATTTTGAGTACATTTACTACTTAAATCATTTTTTAATGGAAGAGTAATGTTTTCTCGAGTTTGTTTCATTATTGTTGACAATAATCAGTTTTATTTCAGTTATTGGAAGTTTCGGAGTAATCACAAAATTTTATAAATAAACAAGTTTTCTGAGAAATTGATAAAAAAAATTCTTCCATTTGTCGCATACTTACCTGGACATATTGGAGAAAAAGCACGGTCCATAAACAATACTGATGTGGTGTGAAAGATAGGTCTTCCTATTAGCAGCCACTTGTGATCGAGAAGATTAAGGTTAGATTAACATAGGCAATGTTATTTTCGTTATTTTATAACAATTTATGTTGGAAATCAGGAAATTGTTAAAAATTGAATGCCATGACAGTAGTTTTGAACATGTCTTGAAGGTGCATATTTCTTGGTATTAGTCAGTATTGAACTTATTGGGGAAACAATATGCTATTATTTACGGACCTTGGAGGAAGACTCCATTGTTGTGAGGAGGATCACACTGTTGCCACAACAGTGGAATATATTGTTAGAGACACCGTGAGAACAAGCATGCAATTTGACCAATCAGAGCATCGATCATATGATAACCAAGTAACTATGTTTTTTAATATTATTATCAAGCTTCAATGAACAAACAATAGGTAGCTGACGTTTACATACAGCACAAGATAAAACTATTTGAACGTATTGTACTTCTACATTTCAATTATCTTCTCAAGTATTTGATATTTTATTGATAGTAAATTCATTATTTACTTGAATTGTGTTATGAAATGCTTGGCAGTTTTAGTACACCTAAGCACCCCATTATTATAAAAGTCACAAGTAGGTACCTAAATATTACCAACTCCTAGAAATTCATTTATTGCGACATTGATAAATTTTATAATCTGTTTCCCATGAAAAGTACATTCTTTTTAATTGTGACACAATGCAGTTGAAATATGATGAGATCTCTGTTCATGAAAAACACCAACAACGTAACAATTCAAGCTTCTAAATATGTATAATAATAATAAACTTTAAAATTACATATAAAATCTAATTGCAATTGCAAAGTGATTTTGTAATACACCTAATTTGTGCCTCGTTAAATTTTATGCATTTTCATGTTTAATACAATAAAGTTAGTTGGAAAAAGACAAAGATGTATCTTGTATTTTTGAATTCCTTAACTTTCCTCATACTATATGTGAGTATTTTTTTAAATCTAATTAATCTTTTCATGAAATTTAATTTTTAGCTGTATATCTTCGAAGGAAATTGCAATATTCGCACAACCATGGAGGAAGATATACAAAATACAAACTATAAAAAGATCCATCAGTATGATCCACATAAACGGCTAATGGAAAGGCAAAAGATGCATTTTCATAAGAATTTCCCTATTAGCAAATATATTGTAATGCCTCTTAGGAGAATGATGGTGGCATTGGAAGAGAAAGTTCTGGACACAATGCATAAACAAATTCAAGAAAATATTAATAATGATAATAAGAATGATAGTAAGATCTTTTCTGAAAAGCTTTTAAAAATTTTACCACAATTACAAAATATGGATAAATTATACGTGAAACAAGTGAATGAGAGCACGAGAAGGGATAAAAATGATATGACTCAAGAACCTACTGATTTAGAATTGCAGTATATTAAAGTATTATTTGAAAAGCTTTCTGAATCATCAAATATTAAACCTGAAACTAAAGCAGAATCAGAACCAGAATCGGATATTATCGATACACGTCTTTATAAACCAGGATATTGCTTTGTTTTCAATGTATGCTCGCCCATATTTTGCAATTGTGACAATTTAGAAAACTCCCGAAAAAAACATCGCCGTAATTAAGAAATCCTAAATCGAAACACTTTTCTTAAATTCTTAATATTTATTTAGCAATATCCAATTATAATATTTTAATTTCCAGATAAGATTCTAATATATTCCACACATTTTTAATCTTTATTGTAGTAGTACCTTTAGTTTATTCTTTTCTATTTAAGTTTACATTATAAATGCAATGAAAACATGTAGTAATTTGCATAACATACTCAATAAACTACCAAACTTACTTTTAACCTCAAAAAATTTGTAACCTGAACATAATTGTCTAAAGTGACAGCTGCAGTTTTGAATTTAATTATTGTCATTAACTCATTACTATCACTTTGAGTTTCAGCATCGGTTAAATAAATAAAACCATCATTAATTTAAAATTAAAAAACCATCAGTACTAATAAAACATATACTTAAATTCTTCTATTATCAACCTCACAAGGAAACTTACAAATACTTTGAATACAGCAAAAAAAAAAAAAAAACTGAACCGATATGTATTTAAAGTCTAATTAGGTAAATTACCTTAAAAAAATGTTTATTGTTTCAGGTCAATCCAGATAAATCTTTCAACATTAATAGAAATAATCATTGTGGTTAATTATTTGAAACATCTTTATTATATTTCACTACCTACCCGCTGTAAATAAACCTTAAGAATATTTAAAAAATGATTTTATTAAAACCATAACACTAAATCATTCTTATATGTTGTTTTTTTTTAAATCTCGACACTAACCTGAAAATGCTGGTTCTTTTCATCCTGACTGTTCTGAAATTTATATGCAGCATTTAAACCATGTTCACTTTGTTGCCTCTTCTTTTCAGTTTCCTGTACAAGATTGTATAACGATTTTAAACATTCTTGTACTTGTTGCGCTGCAATGGCATCTGCAGTAAACGGCATTGTAATTTTTAAAGCCTACTGTTCACATTTGATATTTCCAAAGTATTGTTCCAGAACCACAACGTGATACCAAGAAGTTAGTATCAATAATATAATCACCTGTAAATACAGTAAATATTATGCTACTATAATTTGATGCTAATTAGTAAAGTGGGGTTAGAAGAATCAAGAACATTTATGTATACTCCTGTACACTGGTGCACTGTACTTACAATATTACACAACCTTCTTGGGGAAATGTGCACAGTTATTAAGTCAAACAGCATTTATATTTATAATCTCACTTATATTCAATCGTTAATTATAACAACCGTAATAACCTATCAAACAAACGTCAACTCTACGATCTTTAACTGTCGTCAATCACAAAACAAAACTAACGGAAATAACCGACAAAGGAAAAAATGCAACCATGTATGTGACTTATCAATGTTTTTCTATATATCTGGCAACATGGGATTACCCAGAAAAATCAATAAAATTCTTAAATTTTTGATATTTACACCTGTAGATGTAATTAGGTTGGAAATATTTAATAAAATTAAAATTTATTCGATGATATTGTTCAAAGACAGCAATTCCTATTTGATAAAATTAAATTAAAACTGACACATGCGTACTGTTTATTGCGCATGTGTCATCTGTGTCGTGCGTCAAATTCAGATGTTTTTTGACTACCTTTATTTTAGCGAACTGTAGTGTAATCTCATTGTTTTGTGTGGAAATTTTAACATTGCTGTGAAAGATTATGGCGCAAAACAGAGAAGAAATCTTAGCCGACTTTCAGGTGCATATTTTTTCTCATCTCGTTTTCTTTGTTCACGTTTCGATTCATTCTTTAGGTTAGGAGAATGACAGTCAGTATTTGAAAGTTTTTGTGTTAATTTTGCAGGCCTGCACAGGAATCGACGATGTAGCAGAGGCGATTTATCATTTGGATGAAACTGATTGGGATTTATTGGTAAATTCTAAGATATGCTTATCGGAGAGGTTTTGAATTTATTGCGTTTTTTAGAGAGCTGTCAATCGTGTGGTACCTGCGGATAGTCAATCATTTGCTAGTGGATCGGCACAAGATGTAGTAATGATAGATGATGATGTACAAATACCAGAGGCACCTATTGAAACAGCAACAGATATGGTGTCTGTGGGAAACAATGTGCCGCTTCCAAAGCCACTGAGTATGCCGATATTAGAGAATAATATTGCAGAACGGCATTCACAACCATCGACTTCTACTGTTAAGAATAATACTCCTAGAATGTTGCGGTTTAATATACAATATTGCGATAGAACGATTCCTATTGATATACCAGATACTGGGACAATTGGTAAGTTTTAGTTTGTGTTTGAAATGTTAGTTGTAAATATTTTGGTTCTAGTAAAATTGCTATTATTGAACTTAAAATAATATCTATTAATATTATTGTGGAAAATGGTAGTTGATATCTAAACAACCATTTTTATGTATTCAACATTTACGTTTGTTTATGTTAAACTGAAATACAAAGCCAGTGAGTCATAATGTAAAGACTAAAACAACTTTCTGTTATGCTATCTTTGTATGATTCAATGGTTTATTGTATGGTCTTGTTTTCGTAGGCTATAATGTGTATTATATCAAATTGTAATTATACAAGTAGCATTATTATGACTAATAATCATGATTATCCATAATTTTTTTTTCTTGATGCTTCTAATGCATTCATTTCTTTATTATGATTTTAAAATTAATTACAATAAAGATTTTTAATAATAATAATAGAAATTGATTGAATGTAAATGTTAGTTTTTGGTTTCATTTTGGTATATCAAAGAGATGTTTGCAGCTCATGAGTTTCTGAAAAGATTGGAGGTAAAACGGTTATGTTTTCATATATATATATTTATAAAAGTTGATTCAATCTACTACATGTTGTGTTAGCATTTAGTTTGTTGTTAATAACACATAATTTAATTGTAATAGAAATTTCTTAGAAGCCCCCAGTCTAAGGGTCAATTAGATTGTAGAATTCAAAGAATGAAAATAACCTCAATCTTTGACAATTCTTATGTAAATATCACAAAAAAGAGGTTAAGTTAATTTTTTCTTATGTCAAGAATAGAAATAACTTTTCAATGCATTACTTGATTTTTATAAATACATTATATAGAAAAGTTAAAAAAAATTGGACCGTTTAGATAATTTATTGTAATAATATTGATTGCAACATTATACACAAAAGTTAAACCGTAAAAAATAAATTTTTATCGTTTCTAACCTAAATGTAAAATTAACCTAAAACTAATTGTTACATGAGTGACACCCCCAGCATTCTAGATCTAGAGCAATAAGTTTAGTTATGAAGGTTAGTTTACTTGTCTACAAATGGGGACTTAACAAAAGTGCCAATAACATAATTTTTAAATATTTTTATTGACAGTCTAATAAGAAAAAAGCGTTTCAGTCATTTACACTATTTTGCTTGACAAATATCTACAAGGAAATTTCTATATTAATTTTTTTGCTGCAGCTGATATAAAATTAAATCTCAGTAAGGAATTGAAGATAGCACCATGTCGTCAATTATTATCAGGTTGGGCTAGACTTGTTCAGTTTGAAACTACACCGTTGTCACAACTTATGTTGCCCAAAGAAAACACAATACATTTACATGTCAAACGTAGCGGTGGTGGCTTTTCAGCTGAAGATGAGTAAGTATCTTTAATATTTATAATGGTAGGTAGGCGTTATCGCAAGTAAAATTTTCAGAGCTGAAGTAACCGAAAGACTTAAAGGAACTTATATGTTGAAAATAACAGATGAAAATACAAATAAACAATATAATCTCAAATATCAGGGCACAAAGACTATTTTAGAAGTTAAAACCGATGTGTACACTCTTACTGATATCCACGTGCGTAATCAAGTGTGGTCTGGATGGCCTCCAAATATAGATGATCAGACTGTATTAGCTCTTTCTGGTATTAGGTAAGTAGCAGCTAGTTATTTCTAGATGATGATATTCAGTTAGAAGGTATAATAAAAACACTTCTATATTCTATGTTATACAGTCAAACTTGGTTATTACCAGATTCTTGGGACCGCCGACTTTTGTTCATTATATCCGATACTCGCTATAACCGAGAAGAAAAAAACACATCATCTTATGTACATATTACTGTATTTTAATTCATGACTGACATTATTTTAGCTTGTTTTGTAGAATAATTTAATTCCTGAATATTTTCGACCTTCTTGTTAATCGAAAGAGTTTTCTGTTTATTAGTTGTACTGGACATGTTCACATAAAATTCTCACCGAAATGAACAGAACCAAAGATGCAAATTGTATACCTAAACATTTCTTAATCCTTTCGTTCAACAGGTGCACATCATTTTCGTTAATTCAGTAAAATTCTATTGTATCATGTTTAAATTGTATTTGTCCAGTTATTAAGAAGAATTTGTACTTTTTCTAAGAATTTTAAAAGCTACAAGAAATGAGTAATCTTCTCATTGAAATCGTGATAGTACCGACCTATTTGAACTACCTGCCGAATTTCTTGCGCTACTGTACAAAAAACTCAGAATGGCATAGACAGTCATAATAATCTGACATTTATTACCCGAAACATTTAGAAAGGAACTGATTTTATTTAAAATTTTTATTATTTGCTTGCTTTTTCTGGGAAATGTGCTTGTAGTAAACGGGATATGTTAAGAATAGATAAATACAATTTCAAACTTTAATAGAAAAAATGCTCATATTAACCAGGATCTCGTTAAAACTGAGCTCGTTATAATTGGGGTTGACTGTAGTTGTTATTGTTATACTAAACATTTCAAAATAATACCATCATCTAGAAATAAACACTAAAAGAAAGAATTAACAAGAGAATAAGTAGCAGCTATTTTTATGAATGTTAAATTACAGTTGAATTCAATAAAAACAGGAAATGAAATTTGTCATGATGTAAACTGGGCTTTGTCTTTCAATCATTATTTTTATCTATTTAACAGTTTATTATCTGTCAAATATACAAAACCTAACCTATTCCTTTAATAAATTGGCAGATATGTTAACCTCTTTTTTAATAAACCATATTCAAACAATGAAAAATTAACAAAAATATGCCAACTTCATTTTTTCTATATTTCATGTTTTCTTATGAGTCCAACTGTACTTCAATAAAATTCAAATGAAAGAGCAAAATGCAGATGTGGTTCTTATTATAGAATTCAAAACAGGCCTTGGAATAACAATGTAAATTGAACTTTGCAATAAGTTGCCAAATCAGACTTTTAGGTTAACTATCTGTCATTTAAATGTCAGAACTGTTAACAAAAAAGCAGAATCGTGAAAATATTTTCATTTCTTTTTTATTTTGTTCTTAATTTTAAGAGGGTTGTTTCTGTTTAGTAATGATAGTTATTGTATTAATTTAATTTTAATTTTTTTTCAATAATCACAAAAAAAAGAGAATTTTAGAATTTAAATACGAAATCTAAACGTGAAAATTGGTCAGTTGAAAATGCATCAATGCATTTTATTCATTAACATGTTTCTGTGTGCACACTAGTGCGACAAAATCTCATACCTGCCTTTGAAATTATTGATTTTTGGCTATTTCAAAAGACGCTGAATAAAAAATTGCTTGGTAGATTGAAGTAGATTGCTTTTGGTTCATTGGCACAGAGTTTTTCAAATAAATCAAAAATAAAAATTTTTCCCATCAAACTTTTTGGCAATTGCTGCATATAGTGTCAAGGAGAAGTGGAAACAGTCTGCTATTAATAATAATAATAATAACAACGTTTATATCCATATTTAGTTACAAATGTAGTACATAGATTAGAGTCTTTATATACTTAACTAAATTAAAACGTTGACGGAATCATTAAACAAGGAAATATGATGACAGTCAGATGAATACAGTGTAGTTTCACTGAATCCGTTGTTCTTTCCTGCTGCCACTTCTCAATAGATAAATAATGTGAATAAAAGCTTTGATCACATAAGGTAAACATTAAGATAAATAGTGGGTGATACAGACATAATGATGATTAGAATTTAAAAAAGAAATGCAAAATTAAAAATATTTTTTTTGTTTTGTTTTTGCTAATTACAGAAACAATCTTGATTTATCATACTAACAATTTAGTAGCATATTGTTTAAAGGAAGTAATGACATTTGTTATTCTACATGAAATGGGATCTTTAATGTTCACAATATGCATCTGTGGGTTGATGCAAAGCCAATTGATTGTGATACAAAGTACTGACACCAAACAAATGATGATTGCAGATTGAGCTAATAATGATTTTCTCTCTGCTAGAGGTGCTGTCATTCAACATTAAATTTGACAAGTTTAAACGTCAGTTTACAGATTTGAGGTTATTAAAATTTAAATTTTAGATAAAAGTGATTATAAATGCCTTGTTGTTGAAGTTTGTATGAGCATAAGTATTTTCAATTTCCTAGATGTTATTTTCATCACTTTCACATTATATTTTATAAATTGCTATAAAACAGGTTTTGTAGTGGTTATGGTTGTGTAACCGTTTTTCGAATAAACTGGGCCAACCCAAATAATTGTCATGTAATTTGTACTATCAGATCAGAAATAAAGAGTTTCCTTTCCATCCTGCTTGTTTCCTGTTAGTTTTTTGTCATGGCTCCTGTGCTTTGTGTCTCTTTATATTTAATGTTCTTCTTTTGATTGTTCCATTCATACACTTTACTGTCGATTGTTAGTTTTTGGTACCCTATCTTTATTTTACTACCAGTTCTTGTTTCTTCTAATGCTACACTTTTAATTTTGTGTTGGATAATCATTTATTTGTGTGTTAAGTCATTTTTTTTTTTTAAGTTTTTGCTTCTGTGTGATTATCTCTTTTTTTCTGATTCCATGATGACACTTTCACCACTATGATCTTTTTTTCATTTCTTCCTATTTTGTATGCTTCCATTATTATTGTAACTACAACTCCCAATTTGTTTTTAATCATCTCTTGTATATATTTTTGAAAACTTTTATCTTTATTTTCTTTTATACCTTTAATTATTATATTATTCTTCTTCTTTTCTTTTTCTTGACTTTCTACCATCTTTTCTAATGCTTCGATTCTATTCCACATTGTTTGTTGCTTTTGATTCCACTCTTTTTCTTTCCTATTCATTTCTTTCTTTAACTCCTTTATTTCATTTTGATTTTTCTAAATCCTTTCCTCATTTCTGTTTTTATCTCCCTTTTCATTTCTTCAGTTGCTCTTAATAACTATATCCTTTATTTCATCTGTCTTTGTTTTTTTGTTTCTATCTGTTTTTATTTGTTTTTACTGGTGTTCCGCTTATCTTCTTACTCTTCTGAAAAATTTTTACTGTTTCTTCTGAATTACTATTCTCTTCTCTTTTCCTTTTAATATAATTGGTTATACTACTGTGGTTTTGATTGATTATTGTCTTCCTCTGTGTTCATTTATCCTTCATTTTCTCTCTCCGAATATTTTAAATTTTGCAACACTGTCTTTCAACAGTTGTCTCTTATCACCTTTGTTGTTATTTTTCTTATCTTTATATCCTAACCTTTCTTCTGTTTTCTATTTATTTTCTTGCAACTTACACTGCCTTGAAACCTTTTTTCGCAATTAATGTTACTTATGCTTATGATCTTTATAATTGTCTTTTGCCATTTAATATACTATTATTTACTCCTATTTTAAGAAAATCACTACACTCAAATGTTAACACTCTTTTGCTTTTACTATTTACATTTGGCGTATCAAAAATTATTTCCCATCTTATTAAACCAAGCAATATCAAAGTGTGAGAAGTCATTTAGTGCACAACGAGTAGGTATCAACTTAGTTATTTCAAAATTGAAGGGGCGGATGGATAAAGGTGCTATGTGACATTTTTCCATTTTTTGAGATTTCAGTGTGAATAAAGATGTTATGATGTGCTTTAGTAACGTATGGTATACCTTTTCTAGTCAGTCAAGCTTTAACTAATTCCGGTATAAGATATGAAGTACAAAAAGGTGCTATGTAACACAATTCTTGCGTAAATAGTGTAAATAAAAAGGCTAACATTACAATTCAAAAATGTCACATAGCACCTTTATTCATCCACCCCTTCAATTAAGATTACAAAAAAATTAATGAAGAGGAGAATGGATGCATATGTTTAGTACCAGAATTAATAACTTTATTGGGATTGTTTATTGGTATGTGATCAATTAAAAGTTGCAGTGGGAACAATAATTCTCATTGGTTCAGTTATGAGTTGTTTAAAACCAAAGGCATGTAGGTAGACATATACTGGTCAGTTTCACATTGCAAGAGGTGAATTTTCTTGCACAAGAAGTGAACTTTTAAATAATAGTGCTCAAATTTTAAAATTCTGCCCATAGAAACAGTTGTAGGCCTTCAAAGAGAGGTGTGCGGGTAAAACTCTGTGTTCCAAATTATTAATTTCATTGATATTTGAGGAAAAAGATCATCTTAACTCAACAAGCCAACATACCAAATTTCATTACGATCGATAGATTCAGTGAGATGCAGTTAGAAAATTAAGAAAAAATTGTGTTGACTTTGACAGCTTATAACTCAAAAATGAGAAACTTTTTACTTAACTTTTTTTCGACGAATCATCTCATTTGTTCCTCCCCCCAGAATCAGTGATTAAGTGTTGTCGGTGTTATTTCGGGACTTCCTGTATATAGGGTGCTATTTAAAAAATCAAGTTGATACAAGTTTTGCTAAAACTGGAAATGACCTTGAGTTGAAAAAATGACAAATATAATGTCATTGTGATATTCCAAGTTTCAGAACTTTTATTTCAATGTATAAGAAAATTGAAGACTGTTTACATTTTGTTGACACTCTGTATATCATATACCAAGCTTCAAATAATTCCTTTTTTAAATATTTTTTTAACTCCTGTTAAGTTGACAATTTGTTGATACGCCCCTATATTATAAAGTCCTTGATGTGGAAATAACAAAATTAGCTTAATTCAGAAATTTGTAAATAACATAAATACAAAAAAAAACAAATAACCTTGTAATTTCATATTTATTATGTCTGGACTATTTTCAAGGAGTAATAAATTGCAGAACAAAAAATGTTTATTGATTATTGGAAAACAATTGAAATCTTGGTACAAAGGTAATTGTTTTATTAGCGATAATAACATAATGACGTAGATCATTTAAAAGAAATTCTTCGAAGCTTTTATAAATATTTTAAATAAAATAAATATCACTAGTCGTTTTACCAACACTTTAATCTAATAATACAGAATAAAATTCATTATTTGTAACGTAATTGATATGAAAAAATTTACAGTTGTGTTTGCATGAAGGTACCTTTTTTTTTCCAGTTACCCAGAGCATGAACTGACACTGAAGCGTAATACAGTTGTAAATCATACACGTGAAAAGAAACCAAATAATACAGTTGAAATCCATGATAGTGATGATGATGAATATGAAGATGCAACAGAGACATTTACCGTTGATGATGAAATGTTTGTTGATAACTTGACCAGTAAACGTATTGAACCTCTCAGTAGGTATTTTTATATTCTTGTTTACACGAATTAGATGCACATTTATCATCATGTACTAATAAATAAACAAATTTATAGTTCCAGAGCATGTAGAAGATGAAATAGTAGGCAGTATAAGTTTTTCTGAACAATTTAGTGCTCGATATGGACCGATTCACGCACCTTTCTATCAAGGTACCTTAGAAGATGCTCTAAAAGAAGCTTGTCCGAAGTCTGCTAAGGATGCAAGTTACCTATTTCATTTTATCTTTCTCTTGTTAACCTTGTTTCATTTTATAGCGTAAAATCTTGGCTGTTTATCTACATCATGATGCGAGCGTCTTGTCAAATGTCTTCTGTACGCAATTGTTAGGTTGCGAAAGTGTAATCCAAACTCTCGAAACTAATTTTATCCTGTGGGGCTGGGATCTTACTTTTGAAAGTAATCGTACTGCATTACAGAATTCTGTCAATCGCTGTCTTGGACCGACTGCTGCTCTTAGTCTTAGGAATATACCTATTGATAGATTACCCGCGATAATTATTATTATGCGAATTCGTTCATCTACCGATGTGTTTAGTGTTGTGCATGGTGAGACTTTTCTTTCTGGCTAGTGTTTGAATTTGTATTAATATTAAATTTTTAAAGGTAATGTTGGTGTTAATGAATTATTATCAAGTTTAATTGAGGCTGTGGAAGTATTTATGGAACATCAAAGGGTCGAAATGAAAGAAGAGGACGAGCGCGCTGCTAGGGAATTAGTTAAATGGGAACAAGACCAAGCATATAGAGAAAGTCTCGAAGCTGATAGGTTCGATTTTAAGTATTAAGTTGTGATTGTTGTTTTCATAATTGTAATTTATTTTTAAAAGGGCCAAAGAAGAAGCTAAAAGGATGCAAGAGCAGGCTTTGCACGAAGAGCGCAAACGTGTGGAAACTGAAAAAGTTGAGGAAGCGGCTAGAAAGGAAGCTTATCGGAAGCAAGTGGAAGCTGCGTTACCTCCAGAACCATTAGATCAGGGTGACAACATTGCTAAAATACGTTTTCGGTTACCCAAAGGAGAGAGTTTAGAAAGACGTTTTCAAGCTAATACACCTCTTAAGGTTAGAATGACATAATAAAATCAAAATAAGTTGTGTTGTCTTTTTTAAAACAATATTGTTTTGTGTTATAGGTTCTTTTAAATTATTTAATTGTAAAGGGCTATCCAACAGAAGAGTATAAAGTTATATCTAGTTGGCCTAGAAGAGATGTGAGTATAACCATGCGCATTATTAATTAAAATTAAAGAAATCTGACAGGTAAATGTCGTGGTAGAGAATAGAAAATATACTTCAAGACAAAGTTGATATAAAAAAGGGCAAAAGGACAAAGATATGAAATTTCCATGTCAGAAATGTTTTGCACTTTTTAATGCTAATAGTGAAAGCATTGCATTCGACAAGGCATAAACATAATTCAAGAACGTGGTGAGATATTGGGATGAAATCTTCGTACATGTTTGTTACTTGGGAAGGGGAGGGAGAGCTAGCTCCTTACCCTAAAGAAAATTGTTACGTCACTGAGAAATTAAAAAAATCCTCTATTTCAGGGATTAGACAAAAAAGAAGTTACTCTTTCTTTTTTCCTGTAGAAAGCATCATTTTCCAGTAAAATTGGATTTTTCAAAATCTCCAATTTAATGACTTAATGTCATTGGTCATAGGATTTTTTCCCCTAAACGTCTCAAAAACAAGATGCATATTTGCATCACATGACTTGCCAGAGACTAAGCCTACTTTGCTACATATCACAGTATTAGATTTTTACGAAATCCACTGTAGTACAAGATGTTGAATTGAACCAGGTTAACCTAGACTGCTTTGATATTGTTTTATTATTGTCATTTTTGTAATGGGTAGAGTGTGGATACACTTGTCAATGCCATTTTTTGAAGGATAGTTGTATGTTCATCAACTAACTTTTTTCGATATCAGCATCATTTTAGCCATGGACATACCTTGTGACGTATGTAATTCTTGTGAATTTCTTGTTTGCTTATTAAAGTACTTTTAACCTTCACAAATTTTATTTATATTGGAAGTTAATTTGAACTGGGATACAAAAAGAAAAACAATAAAATTATTTATTCTTCTATTGTATAGATCTTATTTAGAAAACTATAACAATAATAAAATTAACCAAAAAAGTAAAAAAGTGACATTTAAGTTAGGTTAAGACTAAATCTTGACATTTTTGAGTTTTTGGAGGTTATAATAATTGACAATCAAACAGTAATAAAATAAATTCAAGCTGCCTTGATGAAAATAAATGTCTTGATATTATTCTTACACTCGGTTGCACAAAAATAATTTGATCATTGATCAAGTTGATCAATTGATTAGCCAATCTGATTGATCAAGTTTGAATATTTCACTACTTCTGATTGGTTAATCATTTGATCAAGTGATTGATCAATCGATCAAGCATTTAACAAAGCTTTGTGCAACCCGGCCTTAGTGTTTAAATTATGCTATGAATTAGTATTCAGATCTATGTAAATAAAACATAAAAGTCATTTCAATTTGCAAAACTTCATCATTGCAAAGTGAGCATCAATAATATGATGACTCTTTTTATTGTGTTGGTATGGCTGGAAAACTAATATAACCTCAGTTGTCAAAGTGACAGCTCAAGCTTTAAAAAGGTTAGTTTACAGGAATTTATTCTTAAAATTAAGGAAAACATCAATGTAGTTGTAGTTTTTATTTTTTTTATTGTCAATCTGAGAATCACAATTATTTATGTTTTGATTTTATAAAAACAGATAGATAAAATACTAAAATTTCTTTTTTTTCTTGTAATTTCTAGCTAACATCTTTAGATAGCAATTTAACTCTACAGGAGTTGAAGCTGTGTCCTCAAGAGACTGTGATATTGGAGGAGCGATAAATTGGAACATTCCTTCAGAGTTAACTTTTGCAGCACGCAGTACACCTATATTATAACAGCATATGAAACAGTCTTATTGCCCATTTTGTATTACAACTTATTACTATTATTATTTATATTTAATTTACTTACAATATTAGTATTGTTCGTGAATGATCACACTTTTCGATTAAATAAAATGCTATTATATGTTCTGTTGTATTAATAATTGCTACCAAGGAAAATAATCAATAAAGGGATAAATAAATGAATAGTACCTGAGCTGACTTATTGAAATAGCTTAATTTAGTAATTAATAGCTTTTAATATTTTCTCCAATCGATAGAAGATGATGTTAGTAGTAGTAAGTAAAAGGCAAGGTCCATTTAAAATATTGTTTTTACAGCTGTTATAATAAGTGTACTGTATATATAATGTATATTTTTTATGTTTGTCTCACTTGCACCTTTGAGTTTGTATGTTGATTTAAAATTACAACACACAAAGTATATCTAAATGGTCTCTCAGGCATTTTAAAATCTGTAAATACTATTGTTTAAACAATAAATGTTGCTTGTTATACTAGGCGCAATATAAACTCATGGGTTTGAAGAAATAAGAAACAAAGAAAGTGTTTTCGAAATGTAAATATTCTTTATTTTTAGGATTTTATATAAATTTATATTTTATGTTTAAAAAAATATAGTTAGTAGTTGTCTTTCCCTTTTGTGTTATTGTATGATAAGATTTGTTGTATAGAATGAGGTAAAATAAACTATTAAGTTGTTATAAGATAAAAAAAAAAATCAACTGCAGTAAGAAGAGGGAGATGAGATGTTTTGAATTTATTTCTTTTTATTTTTTGGGAGAAGAATGAAAGGAAGAGTTACTTACAGTCTGATTTGATATCTTTCAGTATGAATGATCGCATAATAGAGTAAATGTTGGCAAAATATTGCACAAGCACTTAAACAATATGCACTTTTGGCAGCTGTCAATAACCATTCATATATATTTAAACAATTTTCCACAAGATATTACAACATTTTTAAGCAATAATGAAAAATATTTTAAATTATATAGCCAAAAAATGCTTTCTACTAAAACCACCATGCCTAACAGTTTGATGGATTCATTAAATACCTAAACAAAAGGCATTTGTGTGAGAAACGAAAGTTGTTTATACCACGAATATGTGTAACAAGAAAAATTGTCTGAGCACATGGAATGATTTATTTTGCAAAAATAGATCTAAAACACCTTTATTTTAGTGCGTGTTGTAAATATATATAATCTATTTATTATTTTAAAGTTCTAAACGATCTAATGTTTAAGTCTAATGGTAGATTTTGTACGAAAACTTTTAAATTTTAATGTTATGTACTAATTTGTAATGTAATTTTATGTAATTTATTTATAAACATAATGGCAAAATGATCCAGAAATTATTTAAGCACTACAACTGTATTATTAAGATTATTTATTAATTAAATGCAAACCTAAAACGATTGCATTTGTATTTTTTAATTCTAGATCAAACTGTTGCATGGTCTGATCTAACAGTCATTCTTATTGTGAAATAATTAATTCCCCTTTAATTAATTTGAGAATTATTGATCAAAATTAAAAGTTTGTTGCATGATTTGTAAAATTTATGTTTTGCACTGTTTATTTGCATAAAATGAATTTGATGTTTGAAGAAGAAATTCTTTGTTTGAAACTGACAATAGTCAAAGAACTTGCTAAAGTAGTTCATTGCAGACTGATGCAACCAAGTTAATGCATAATTTATACAAGCAAACCTTCAGTTACTGGTAAGTAAATCGACTGAATTCACCATATTTAATAAAACCATTCATTTGTACTATTTTAGAATGTGTAAATTACATCATAAATAATTGTTTCCTAAGTGAACTATGTATATATTGTCGTAAGGTTATGTCAATATGTCAAATTATTATTTAGTTGTCTTCCATGTGTTTTTCACATATTTTATGTAAGATCTACAAACACGTCGTTTTGCTTTAATAACAAAATAGAACGTTTCATTTCTTTAGGATATTTTCGAACTTTCAACTTCAAATGTTAAATTGTTAACCTCTAATTTAAAAACTGTCAAACATTTTAGTGTCAGCAGCGGCACCAACGTAAATAAACCACTTGAAAGCACCAGATGATCTAAACATAAATTATGAAATCTTCCTAACACTTTAATGTACAAGCACAGTTTATACCTTACAGAATCAGTTGAATCACTCAGAGCGGTTCTTTTGATCTTTCGGTCTGCGCATGCTAAACTGTAGACGGCGCGCTTGTAGAGGAGGTTATATGTGCAATTGATATTCAAATTTCACAACTAATGTAACTTACCGACACTGAACAATTTCACTAATTCACTTACAGAATATGCAAGTTGATTTTACTTAAATAATACAAGCTTTTATGAGATTATTTCTTTGAAGGTTAAGGTTAGGTTTTTTACTCCTCCACTTCTTGACAAAAAGTAGTGCTCTGCGCATAGACCGCGAGTTTCTTGAAGTGAAAGACAAAATGTAGGGAAGGTGATCCAAGTGATTCTGTAAGGTATAAACCATGGTATAAGCTTCAAAAAGTTTTAATTGTTTTTAAAATCTTGTAACTAGTTATTTTGTATTTTTACATTATTTAACAGTACTAGTTGTAGAACTGGCTTTGAATTTAGGTATTAGGTTAATATTATTGAATATTTTTCTTTGAGTATTCTTTTATTTGTTTTATCTAGTTTACTTTGGACATACCATAGTTCAGTGGGACATACCTACCAAGTGACGTTACACAACGGCTAGTATGAACTTTGCCGTTTTCGTGCGTGAGAAAATCATTTGAATCTCAATCATTGGTTTTTTTTGTAGAATCTACAAAGTAAATTACGTTTTAATGATTTTTTTGAGACTTATTAGGTGTCACTACTTTGAAAAATAAGTATAATAAAAAATGTGCATGTTCTTCATTGTTACTATTATCTGTTTCAAATTATACAGGGTGTACTATTTCAGGTGGAGAATGTTAGCATCACTCGATTCTTCCTGAAAAATTGAGCAAAAATGTTATAAAAATGTTTGTCTTAAACGCATATTTTTCAAAATAAAGGCCATTTAAAATTTTTAATACTTGCAACGCTGTATGAAAATTGTAAGTAGAGCAATAATATTATTCATGTTTCTAGATAAATAACAGTATTGCAGTATCTTCTACAAACAAGTAAATAAAGCAATTGAATTATGTAAAAGCCATTTTAAAGAGAATTGCTGGTAAATAGGAGAAAAATATGATCGATTTATGTTTTCTGGTACCTAAACTATGGGTGGTTACTTTTATTTAATAATTTTGGGCAGTCATAAGCAAATTATTAAAAAAATATACGATCCTTCATATTTCCACAACCGAAGAGTTAACAACAAATTGGTACTAGAGTTTCTTGCATAGTTTTTAATACAGAATCGCCTAGCGTTGATATTCTTTACCTGAAATAATACACCCTGCATAATAGTAAGGTAGGCTGTAGTTTATTTTGTTAAGTTAACAGCATAACAGAAGAAGTTACATTTTGGTGAATGGCAAAACTGAGAATTTTGTTTCTTGTAGGCTGTTTACATCTCATGTTGCCAGTTTTCTTCTGATTTTAAAATGTAAATAATAAGACGTGTAACACTGCATCGGTAACACAACCACAAAAATGCACAATTCCAATTTCTTATCGTAGTATTAAAATCATACAAGTTATCAAGATGATTCTACATCATTTATTTTAGTAAAGTAATCTTGGCTAATGTAGACTTGGCAATATCCCACATAGCAGACACACGTTATATTGACGTCGATGGTAAGTAATTTTGGTTGTCGACGTCGTAAGCCCAAAAACTGGCGTTTTAAACACGTAAGTGTTGGGACGAAATAAAAACGTAATTTTTAAGACGTCACGGTACCGTCTATTTGACGTTTATATGTACATACCTTTATCTCAAAAAAAATTAAATAAAATCTACACCTTTTACCCGGTTTCCGGCTTTCGATAATATAATAATAGCTTTATATTCTATAATAAAAGAAGGAATCTGGAAATTTCATTGGTATCTATTTGTCAGTTTCAAAAATAAAAAGTTAATTTCTATGATTGATTTATACTTTTTTGGGTTTTTATATGAATATTCTATTTAGAAAATAATTCAACTTAACTGAATGTAATAATAATGTAATTTAAAAATGTAAATTAAAAATTAGCGCCGAAAATTTGGCGCTTCAAGTAGATCGGAACTTTTCGATATAACTCGAATTTCTTGCTTGTGTCATATGCGACATTCCGGCCTCGAGTGCGAAGCGAGGCAGTCGACCCGGTCTGCAGCGAGAGCGTGACGCATCGGTGACGAAGAGTACGGGCTCAACCACAAACGCGGTAGTTGGGGAGCTACCGCCAACCCACCCTCCAGAGCCTGTGTTTGGGGGGCACAGGCCTGGCCCACTTCCACCACCAACGGGGCGACTTGAGGTCGCATCGCTGCATCAACCCAACCGACCGTCGGTCTCCAGGAATTGAGGGGGCTTGAAGACCGCGACCGCCACACACCCAACCATACCCAAGATGCAGTAGATGGATCAACGGCCGCTCCACCACCAACCGGCGTCTGCGTAGGGGTGCGCAGGCCCGGCCATCACCACCACTCATCACAGCCTCATCCGATCGGCCCGGGTAGCTACCGGGCCGTGATTACCAAATTCCTTTCCCACCCAAACCCTCGAGCCCGGGGCTCCTCGAGGTACCTACTCCACTACGCCCGGAAATTCTTCGCCATCCGTCATGCTTCCCGCCAAATCCGTTCCCTCCAACAACTTCCCGCCAAATCATTCCCGCCTAACAATTCCCGCCTAATAATTCCCGCCAATAATCACCACACCCATTCCAACCACCACACTGTTCTCACTGGGTTTTCCGTGTTTTCCCCAGTGGTTAAGGCAAATGCCGGAACAGTTTTGCACTTCCACGGCACACTACATACACCTAGACACACACACCACTACTCTAACACATACACACTCTCACACTTCTCACCACACAATTCCAACACCGTTCTGAAAAGAACCGTCGCGTCGAACTCCTCGTCGTCTCTGGGTGACGGCTCGCTGGCCGTCCTTGGGCATCACCACCGACGGGGATTATGGAGGACCTGCTTCCGGCCTGCACCACCATCGCCACCAGACCATCATCACCGTGGACGGCGGGCGTGCGGACTGCTTGGTACCCGACATGGCGTGCACGACAGGAGTTATCCTTTTTTTTCCAATTCACCAGCCATAGAGAAATTAAGTTTTCTAAATGGCAGCCACCTACGGTGGCATTTATTCATTGATCCTGCCTCCTGTGTCATATGTGTTATACAAGATGAGTCTGCGCCAATGCGTCATAGGTCGCAGGTATCTTTGTGTTTGTGTGGCTTGTGTTATATCGACGGTGTTCACGTTGTGAAATTTGCTTTTGAATAAGTAAATTTAGGTAAGTATTATAGTTTCATGCAATAAGAACTAGTTAGTATAAAGGATATCCTGAAAGCAAGTAATACAATAATATACTATTATATTAAAAATGGCTGGCCGAGATGTTTCCACGAAACGAAGTTCAGTAGGTAGTTACGTGTTTATATCAACAATCCGATTCAGCGTCCCGAAGATCATATTACTATTACCGGGACTTTTATTGAATTTTACATTTGTACTGAACAAAGAATAAGGAAATTGTTATAAACCGTATAGAATTTTTAAGACTTGCATAAGGTTATTGCCATCAAGTTCGGGGATTCCCCGAAATTATTAATACACAGATGTACCAAAATGTACGTTGGGAAAATTCGTAAAGCTGCATTCATATTACATCAGACTTATCGCTAGGATTTTGTAGGTACTGTTTTAATATTAACTGATATTAAAATTTAAAATATTTAAAAGTATAATAGTACGGTGTATACACAATAATGATATTCTATTATATAATTGTATTCGGTGCACTAGTTTTCATTTTATTTATTCTTGGGATGTTAGAAAAATTTCAGAGCTTTTGGTAACCAATTAATAATAATACTATCAACAGAGATTTTTAATACCCTAATCAAAGGTAATATAATGTATTTTTACAGTAAGCACAAAGGCTGTGGAAGATAATTGTTCTCAATCACTTTTAAATGGAAAATCCTATCTTCCAAAGATAAAAATAATAAGAAATAGCACCAGAGAAGAAAATGCAAGGAAGTTTCACAAAGTTTACTCAGAGAGAAGCGAAAAATTACCCAAAACAATTTGAAAAATACATCTGGTAAGCAATCATTTTAGCATAAAATACTATTCTCTAATAGAAAAATGTATAGGTGCAGCATCTCTTGCCTTCAGTATAGTTGTAGTTTAGAAGCAGGATGATCTCAGTTGACATCAACACCAATAACGTCATATTTAGTAGCTGCGTCTGCTGACAATCAATTATCAGCTACCTATACTCCTTGTGAAACAGAGTTGAACATAAATGCTGGTAAACTTGATTTTGTAGAGAAAAAAGGAAACTTTAATACAGTTTTTTGGTTTTTAGTTTTGGAAAAAGTGCTTTCTACTTTAGCACATTTAAAGCAACAGAATAATCAGATTCTGAGCATTCTTCATAACCATCCTGTCTCTAGAAATTCAACAATTCAAATTCCAGAGATTCCCTTAAGTCTGCCAGCATCAAATCAACAGGAGCTGCAAAATATTGAAGAATACTTGCAGAAACCTGAACATTAATTGAATTTGTAAGTTATTTCTTATTGCATGTTATTGTATGCATTTCTTTTGTATTTGTTTTAGAGCTTATATTTATCTATACTGGATGGAAGAGACCTAACATCAAGAGTAAATAATACCCTGAAACATGTTTTAACTGATACACTTGCCAATAAAATGAAGAATGAATTGCAGTACTACACTAATGAAGAGTCGCAATTTTTTTGTGCTTGTATACTTTCGTTTTGCAAGTGAGTGTATATAGATGTATTATAATATGTAAGTGTTTTTATACTTGTAAGAGTATGAACCAAAAATGTTATTTCCAAGATTGATCTTGTAAAATAATGAATATTAGTCATAACAGATTAATTCTTTAGAATTATTAACCATCAATAGAACCAAAACCTGGTTAAAACTAGATCTTTCCTGTGAATATTCGATATTATAAACAAATTATATAGATAAATCAATAAAAAAGCATTTGATAAAAAAAAATATAGATTTAAGATTTGTCAAACTCAAAATAACTTGAAATTCAAACTGACAGTCAGTTTATTTATTACATTCAAGGGACGTCTTTGTGGCTTTTTAACTGACGTCAAGGTGGCGTTATGGTGTGACGTCAAAACGACGTTGTGATATGACGCCACCGGGCTGTGACTTATGTATGTAATATTTACGTTTACAACACGTCATTTTAATGGGAAGATTGACGTTATGAATGACCAAACACTTACGTCGGTATGACGTGTCTCTGCTATGTGGGATGATAAAAAATAAAACATATAAAATTTATTTTTACTTTTTAAGTTGTCAATAAAATGAGGATGAAATCTGTTAGATTTCTATGGCTTGCCCTATTGTTTTATAATTTAAAACGAATAATACACGTACACTTTCACTTCTCACCTTCACAAGATTGAGGTTATTAGAATTTAAACTTTAGAAAAAAGTAATTATTAATGCCTTGTTGTTGCACATTAAAGCGTTTTCAGAAACTTAACTAATATTTATGATCTGATCATACAAATTACATGATACAGTTATTTGACTTAACTCGATTTATTAAAAACTGTTGGGCGACCACTACGAAATCGATTTTACATCAATTTATAAACAATAATTGTAAGTGATTATGATGACTGCGAGGAAATAGGAAATACACTGGTTTTGCAAGGAACAAAGAATAATAACCTCAGTCTTATAAACTAGCGTTTAAACTTGTAAAATCTGAAGTTGAACAACAGAGCCTCTAGCGGAAAAGAAATGTTATTGAACTCAATGGACGGACCTGTTGATACCAGACTAAAGAACAGTATCCAAGTTTGGAACAAACGTATGATTACTATAAAGCTTCTAACGCTTCAATGTTATGAAAGATGGTCCTGAAAAGCACGATGGACACTGCTTCTCGAAAGCCCCAATCTTTCTGCAATCTCCCTTACTTATATTTGGCGGTCACTCAAACACTTTCCCTTCAATAAGGGAAATTGTTTCAGGTGTGAGAACTTCAACCGGCCGTCCATCATGTACAAAATCCTTCATGGTCGCACGTCTAAAACGGAAGAATTTTACCCATTACTTCACCGTACTATATGAAAGGGAAGCGTGGTCGTAAACGCTGCCCAAACCTTCTTTAATTTCAACTAGTGATAGGCTTTCTTGGAATAGAAATTTTATTACTTTTCTACACTCGATTTTAAACATCTTGCAAACACTTAAGACACGCATTAATAAACTCACTGTCAATCATAAACAAATGCCTGCAGGTGCATGTAACAACTCTGACAGTAAAGCAATAAAAGATGTAGCAGTACAGAACCGCATGTGATGTTACCACAGCGCTTTTAGAAATACATCAGGGCAACTTATTATGGGACTACTCTCGTAAGATCTTTCATTTAATTCTGTATTTTGCAACACGCGTGGTGTCATAATTATGTATCGGTAAACTGCCTATACTTGCATTAGAGGCCTGCACGGGGTGGGTTTCTTAGTCGACTCGAAGCTCAGGTTCGTTTAGTTTAAAAATTAATTAAATTCGGGCTTGTTGGGCTGTTAGAGTCTGTCGGGCTGCTCCGGTCTCTCGGGTCTATCTTTGCACCTGTCGGGTCGGTTTAGCTTTTCGGGCCGTTATTTTCGTACTGATTCGAAGCGGACGATCTTCATACTGCATCGAACCAAGATCTTTTTCGTACTGACTCAGACGCACTATCGTCAATTGGGGCGTTCGGGCTTATCGGACCTTTAAGTTCTATCGGGCTGTTCGGGTCTCCCAGGCCTATCGGGCCGTCTAGGACGGTGGGCTGTTTGGCGCTGTCGGCTTGGTCGAGCTTTTTGGGCCGTTATTCTCATACTGCAACAAACCAAGATCTTCTTCGTATTGAATCAGATGCATTATCGTCAATTTGGCTGTTCGGTTCTGTCGGGCCGCCAGAGTTTATCGAGCTATTTAAGCCTTATGGACCGTCTGGAACTCTTGGGCTGTTCTGTGCTGTGGGCTCGGACGGGCTTTTCGGGCTCTTATTATCTTTGTACTGCACCAAACCAAGATCTTTTTCGTACTGACTTGGACAGGCGTAATTTTCTTACTGACCCAGACACGCATTATTTTCATACTGAACCGAAGGGGAGTATTTTTGTACTGCACCGTAGGATGGGCTTCGTGATCGAGTTTCTGCGCGGTCCGGCCCAAAGCTCGGATGTAGATCAGGCCTAATTTTAAAAACTAATCGGGCTTTTCGGGCTTACGTCCAGTCAGTTGGGCTCGTCGGGCCGTTAGAGTCTGTCAGCTGTTTGGATCTGTCGGACCGTCAAGGCTCTTCAGACCGATCAAGAAATTACTATGTTCTTTTCGGGCCGCGTCAGGTTCATTCTCAGTCGGTCCAGACCAGGCCAGGCATTGAAATTTCGACTCTGATTTGCGTGGTCATTATTCATATCTTTGTGGTTTACGGGCACCTAAGCTTGAAAGACGAAAAACGTCGTTTTTAGCAGATAATGAGATGGATAATATTGCTTTTTGATAGTACAGTATTGCCTCGATCTGTACTCTAGATAGGGCATCAGCGTTGGTATTGTAAGTGCCTTTCTTACATACCATTTCATAGTCAAAGTTTTCCAACTTAAGCTACCATCTGAGCATTTTTGAGTTAGGCCTCTTAAGAGACCAGAGCCAGATCAAAGGGCGATGATCAGTACAGATAGTAATACATCGTCTATAGAGATAGGGTCTATAGTATTCCACGGCACAGATAATTCCCAGTAATTCCTTTCTATAGTAGAATACTGTTATAATTTTAATATCGGTTTTATTAATTTAATACGCACATACACCATTTGTAAAAAAACATAAACATAACATTTATTGACATTTCACTACTTGATTATATCATGCATGCACATTAACTAAAACAATCAAAACATACATGCACAATACAAAATAGAATAACTTTTTTGTTCTTATTCTCTAACACTCCCGGCAGAACAAAAAAGATTTCGCATTCCCATTTCTTTTACAAGAGTTTTCATAGCTGGTGCTGGCAATGACTTGGTGAACACATCTGCTAACATGTTCTTTGTATCAACTTGTTCCAACTTGATTGTCTTCTTTTCCAAATTTTCCCTTATAAAATGGTGTCTAACATCAATATGTTTAGTTCGTTGTTTACAATTTTCGGTATTTGCCAAGTCGATAGCCCCTTTATTGTCGCATCGTATAATTATAGATTTATTTTCAAAATTTGGCAAAATTTCGATCAGTAAGTCTCGCAAATAAATTGATTCCTGAGTGGCCGCAGAGAGTGCCATATACTCGGCTTTTGTGCTAGATAACGCCACTGTAGGCTGCTTACGGCTATTCCAACTAATTAGTCCATTCTGAAATATATATGCATAGCCAGTTATTGACTTCCTGTCATCACTATCGTTCGCCCAATCAGCATCACTGTAACCAATCAAATCATTAGTGTCATCACATGAATATTCTAACTTCCAATCTTTCGTGCCCATTAGATATCTGAACACTCTTTTTACAGCAGACCAGTGTGCTTTACCAAAACAATGATTAAACCTGCTCAATAATCCAACGGCAAATGATAGATCAGGGCGAGTAGCTTGACACAAATACATTAAAGAACCAATTGCTTGCCTGTATGGAATATGTTTAACTTCTTCTTCTTCTATTTTACTTTTAGGACCCATATCTTTTGTTAATTTCTGATTTTTATCTAAAGGTGTTGAAATTGGATTACAACCAGACATCCTGAATTTTTCTAAAATTCCTTGTATATATTTTGTTTGATCTATCCACAGTTTCTTTTCCTTTCTATCTCTTGTTATTCGAATTCCCAAACATTCTTTTAATTCTCCTAGGTCCTTTATCTTAAATTGCTTTTCTAATTTTTCTTTTATTTCGGTTTTTCTTCTACTGTCATTACTTAGAATTAATATATCATCCACGTAAATTGCTACTATGACTATTTTTTTGTTTTTCTTTTCGTAATAAATACATTGATCTTTCTTTGACTGTTTGAGCCCAATATCTTTCAAAGTTTTGTCTAACTTCTTATTCCAGGCCCTTCCACTTTGTTTTAAACCATACATCGCTCTTTTCAGCTTACACACCATATTTCTTTGATTTTCGAATTTTTCAGGTGGTTTTATATACACCTCTTCTTCAAGATCTCCTTGAAGGAATGCAGTAACAGCATCCATATGATCTATATCTAAATTATATTTTACTGCTAATGCAAGAAGTAAACGTAGGGAGCCATGACGCATGACTGGTGAAAATGTTTCGTCATAATCCAGTCCTTTTCTTTGAGCACAGCCTTTCACCACTAATCGGGCTTTATATCTTTCGATTTTTCCTTCATTATTTGTTTTTCTTTTAAAAACCCATTTTACATCCAAGGCTTTTCTATTTTCGGGCAATCTTACTAGTTCCCATGTTTCATTTTCACAAAGTGATTTATATTCTTCATTCATTGCTGTTAACCATTTTTCTTTTTCTGGAGAGCTCAAGGCTTCTTCTACTGTTTCTGGTTCATTTTCTATATTGACCAAATACGTGTAATAGTCTGGAAATTCTTTTGGTTTTCGTGTTCTTTCAGATCTTCGAACTGTTGTTTCACTTGTATCTTCATCACTCGACTCTTCTATAGAAGGTTCTTCTGTTTTAACGATTTCACTCGTCTCTTCTGCAGAAAACTCTTCTTGTGTTGGTTCGCTATCTTCAACACTATCGCTACTTTCCTTTTCAATGTCTTCAGGTTGATTCTCCGTAACTGGTAAAAAGATTTTGCTTTTAAACTGTTCAGCATCTTGTTTTATGAATTGGTCTTCCAAAAAGATTACATCACGACTTGTGAAAATCTTCTGCGACTTTAGGTTATATAATCGGTAACCCTTTGAATTTTCACAATATCCCACAAATATTGAATCGGTAGACTTTACATCCAATTTTCGTCTTTTTTCTTTGGGTATATGCGCCAAAGTTCTACAGCCAAAAACTTTGAGGTACGATAAATTTGGTTTTTTACCCGACCATGCTTCCTCAGGAGTCATGTCTTCTAAAGCTTTGGTTGGTAAACGGTTTATGATATGGGCAGCTGTGTTGACAGCCTCAGCCCAAAAACGTTTGTCCAAATTTGCAGTATATAGTAGACAACGAGATTTTTCAACTAGCGTTCTATTCATTCTTTCAGCTAAGCCGTTTTGCTGCGGTGAATAAGGAATAGTTGTCTCGTGCTTGATACCACTATTACGCAAAATTTTTATAAGCCCTTCATTTACGTACTCTTTTCCATTGTCCGTGCGCAATATTTTAATTTTAAGACCAGTTTGATTTTCAACATAATTTTTAAAGTTTTTAAACACTTCAGGTACTTCACCTTTTTGCTCAATAAAGTATACAAAAACTTTTCGGGTATGATCGTCTATAAACGTAACAAAATATTTGGATCCTCCAATCGATTTAACTTCTAATGGCCCACACACATCAGAGTGAATAAGTTCTAAAGGTTGCACTGTTTTTATGCCGGAATCGTTAATTTTAAACGGATAACGAGCTTGTTTACCTTTAGCACATGAGACACACGAGTCAATACCTTTTAAAATGTTTTTACTTGGGTGACCCATACGATTGTGCCACAGAACGGAGTTTTGAAAGGAATCTTCTTTACTAACTACATTAATACTTTCGTGTGGTCGATCTAACTGATACATGCCATTAATTTGGGTAGCACTAGCAATCAAATTATTTCCACTATCATAAATTTTGCATTTGTGAGCATCGAATATAACTGTATGCCCTAATTCAGTTATCTTACTCACTGATAATAAATTTGTAGAAATATCAGGAGCATACATGACATTTTTTACAGTGACTGTATCGACAACTTCATCAATCATGATTTTTAATTCAACGTTACCCATTCGATTTATAGGAATCTTGCCATTATCGGCAGTCGATATTTCCTTACTCTCACATGGCTTCTCATTAATCAATCCATATGTACCATTTGTAACATGCACGGTAGCACCAGAGTCAATGTACCAATCATCTGATTTCACATTACCGGTTGACATCACTACCTTTGTTAGCAAAGCTTTATTCGGCGACCGTTTAACATTATTATGTTTATTATTATTATTTCTTTTAAAACAATTTTTCGCGAAATGACCGTACTTGTTGCACTCGTAACATCGGGGTCCCTTTTTAAAATCCTTTTTAATTGTTCCTCTTGACACTAGGGCACTATTCTCACCTTTTATACTTGCAGTCTTCACATCTTGAAGTAATTTTACCTTTATAGAATCGGCAGTAATATTTACGCCAGAACTTTCTATACCCATAATCATAGGCCCGTATTCTTCTGGTAAACCGGCTAGAAGAAGTGTTCCAACCCACTCGTCGCTTACTTCAAAATTTATACCACTAAGTTTATGTGCGGTCGTAATAATTTTGTTCACGTATTCATCAACTGAATCACAATTTTCAAGGCGAGTTGTGATTAAGGTTTTCAATAAACCGACTTTTCTAGTTAATCCCGTATCTTCGAATGCATTATTTAAATTGTTCCAAGCATCTTGTGCTGAAATCGCGGACTGTACGTGCACATAATTTACAGGATCAATTGATAATATAATCTTTGCTTTAGCTTTTTTATCTCGACGCGAATCAACAACCGTATCTTCACTAGGTTCTATACAATCCCATAACTCTTCGTGCTCTAAATATGTTTTCATGGCAAACTTTCACGTATTAAAGTTTTCTCGGCCAACTAATTTGTCAATCGCGGGTAAACTTGACGAAATCGGCGTGAGCAATGTTCGCGATGTAGGCGACTTTTGTTGCATTTTTATTTATTTATTTATTACGGTGCACACAAACACACTACAAATTCACAAATCACGAGTATCAGAGTCCTGGGCCCATAACCTGTTATAATTTTAATATCGGTTTTATTAATTTAATACGCACATACACCATTTGTAAAAAAACATAACATAACATTTATTGACATTTCACTACTTGATTATATCATGCATGCACATTAACTAAAACAATCAAAACATACATGCACAATACAAAATAGAATAACATTTTTTGTTCTTATTCTCTAACAAATACTGCTGTTCAGTTTCATTAAGTGCTCATCTAGCAACCCGACCTCTTCTTGGTTTATAACGGCACCTACTGCGACATTGCTGGCATCTGTCATTAGGATGAAAGGTCTTTCACAGTCTGGAGATTTTAAAACTGGTTCACTGGTTAGTACGTTTTACATCTTTCAATAGTGTCTAGATATTCTTTAGTCAAATCGGATTTTGCATCTTTCTCGAGGCATTTCCTTAGCGGTTTAGTAATACTTGCGAAATCTTTTATGAATTTGCGGTAGTATCCCAGGAATTCAAGAAAACTTTTGAGCTCCTTGCGTGTTTTAAGTGTAGAATAATTTAGAAAAGCGCTAACTTTTT
>VTPC01000875.1:4650-16413 GCA_011009095.1 Ignelater luminosus
CACACATGTATTACCTAATTTAGTTCTTCATTTTATTCTACATAAAATTCCTGTAAAATTATAGCACATACTATGAGTTTACAATAAATGATGGCTTTGTCTTGCCTCCCCCATTGGACAGCATTTTCTTCCTTTTTGACCCCTACAAATATTGCATATTTGCCTAAATTACTGTGCTCAAGTGAATATCAGATTGAGTAGTGAAAACAAAAAACCATTACTGAACTATTAGTGTAAGCTTTTTCAAATGTTAATGAATTTATTGAAAATATCACATAATTGTTGACAATAACAAGGTTTTACATGCAAGCTCAAGAAATAGTTTGTAATACATTTCACTGCATGTGAACAATTTTTCCTAATGAAAGTTTAATGAAGATTAAAGAACTGTTTTTGAATGAATGGGAGTTTTGGCAGGAATCATTGAAGAAATTTTAAGGTAACTGTGCTAAAATTAATAATATAATAAGTTCATCAATAAAAAGTCAGAAAATGCACACTTACTAATTTAGAAGATTATGAATCGAATGATATCAGAAATACAATAATTTATAATTTTCATCTCAGTGAATAAGGGTGTTGAGCAATTTTAGAACATTTAAATGAGAAGTTAAGAAATGACCTTGATGGAGAATGTAGGACATTGTCACTTAAGAATTTTGGAAAAAATTGGGTTTAAGTGGACTATGAATTCTGACGACAGAAAAATTCTCATTGAATCTACAACTAAGTATTTAGAAAAAGTATTGTATTTCTATACTAGATTTACCTTCACGCAAGTTAAAGATGCTGGACAGATGTTTTCTCAAAAGGTCTTTTCTTCAAATACTTCTAAAGGTAGAAGGTTAATGCATGAAAAGGGGTAAGAAATGGGTTTTATACTGAATGCATTAATATTAATTTTTAAGTTGGAAAAGAAAAAAATAAAAGTGAAGACTTTCAATAGCTATATCAACTCTGAGAGTTAAGACAAAAATTACTAGTACCTAATTTACTAACAAATAAGATAGTAGTAACTAATAATGCATCTTATCATAATGTACAGCTGAACCATGCCCTAATGTTTACTTCCAAAAAATCAGAAATGATGGACTGGTTTATACAAAAATATATAGCATTTGATCCAAACAAGATCATTTAAAGAGATAAAAAATTAGAAAGAATCACATAACATAAATTTAATGTAATGGCAATAAAACTACCTTATCAATTCAGATCATAACCCAATAGAGAAAGTCTGGGAAATAGTGAAGAATAATAATGCCAAAAATAACCTAACCTTTAAATTTGATGATACAGAGTATTTGGCAAAAGAGACATTTTAGATGTTAAACTTAACTAAATTTAAAGAAATGTATGTAATCATATAAAGGTAATAGACATCATCTGGAAGTAAGAATTCTAGAACTAATAAATTTTGATAAAGATGATTCAAGTGGTAACAATGATTTTGAAGCTTCTTCAATTTTGAAGGAGAAAACAAAGCATCTTTATAAAAATTCAATTTTAAAATTAGTTGTCAGTTGTTACTTATTAGTAATGCCATTTCTTACACATTTTTATTTTCCAGTCTGTCTTACACAAGAGAGAACGGTGGTTAAATCTGCATGTCTGTAAGTGTCTGTTATAACACATTCTCTTCTTACATATTGTTCCCTGTTTTGTTTACTTAATCCCTTTGGAAAGAAAGTTTACTATTTTAGTTTTGCAAAACTATCTTTGTGCCAAAGAATTCAAATTTATAGAACATTATTTCAGGTGCCAATCTTTTCTTCAATTATATTGACTATTCTCTAATGATTCTATATCAAGGCTGATTAAGCTGTCTTATCTGAACAGATATTGAGAATTATTGATGTAAGTGTTTGTTTTTTCTGTGTGTGATTGCAGTACTATGGAAACATACTATAGCACCAGATATGAAACATAGACCCTGTTATTGATTATGATGTTATTGATAATATGCTATCTACAAAGTTAGGAAAATAATACTTATTGTATACAGTTGTAATTCTGTATTCTTTTTGATAATAGACTTAATATTGGTTTCTATGTTAGAATAATTGCAGATTCTAGTTTTGTTGATATGATAACTATTGTAACTACTTTTAGGTATGTTAGACGATAATACTAGATAGTTTACTAACAAGTAATTAAGTGTTTATTAACTTACTTTAATCTAAGCTCATATTGAAGCACACTGAAACATACCAAAGAATACTTTTTTCTTTATAAGACTTGTTTGTTTACTAGCACCTCTGTTTATAGGCAGGTGGCAATGTTACAATACAAGAAAGCTGAGATTACTGCAAGAAATGCATGTTATAAATATGTGTGTGCGTGTGCATGTATTAGATTTGTTAAATATCGGTTGTATTCTCAATTTCTACTAATTCCAATAATGTAGTTAATACTGTGATTGTTACAAGATTGCAACGAAAGTTGATTTTTACCAAATTTTGCAACTGACTCTGTTATTTCTGTAAGGGGATACTAGCAATATTTGTATATAGTAAATGATAATGTATTGGTTACTTCTGCTATAGCCTATAATAGCCCATTATGAGGCATCTTTTTATTCTGTTTTTACTACTTAATAATCAAATAATCTAGCTGGTGATTATAAAACTGTAGGTAGATAATAAGACTTGATGTAAAATTGATAATATTGGAGCTTATTAATCATATTTTAAGGATGACTGACTGAAAATTGTTTCATAAAATGTAATAATGTAGAAACTGATACATTTCTAATATTAAAATGATAGGTTTTTATAAAATCTTTTACTTATCCATATAAATCCACTAATCGTAGAAACATCTGCATTAAAAAATATGTCATACTGATAATCAAAATTAAAGTTCAGCCTATATTATGTAATTTATGTAATGTTTTTAAGTTTTTATATTTTTATATTAATATGGATATTACAAGTAAGTGATAGTGTGAATGCTAAGAAACATCAACAGTTTCAACCTTTGAGAAATAAATACAGTTTGCAAAGACTTGGACGTTATGCAAAAAACGATAAGAATAATATTAAAAATGATGAGGAATATGATGAAGCAAAAGCATTTGAGAACATACAAGAGGTAGTACCTCAGTCTTCAACTATTAAAACATCTACTACTTCTACAGGCAGTGCTCAAGCAGGTCTTTCTGATTTAAAAGCAGTTTTACAAAAATTATTAAATAAGTTGAACAATATGGAAAGGAGCAAAAAGGACAGTAAAAACAGTAACAAAATTATTATTACTTCAAGTTCTTTGTCTGCATTGCAAGGTAATTTTGATTAGTTTGTAGGTAAGATTAATATACTTTATGGGAAACAAATTAAAGAGCCATATTGTTCTTTAGAGTTCAAAAAAGGTAAACGAATGAAGAATACTTTAAGACGACCAAGGTGGGGTGAATGGACTCCATGGTCAGCTTGTAGTGTTTCTTGTGGCAAAGGTAGGGAAATTCGTTGGCGACATTGTATAGAAGAATGTGATGTTGCTGAGACAGAAATGGAAGAAAAGACTTGTCAATTACCAGCTTGTGGTCCAGGAAAGATTTTTGGAATTCAACTATAATTTTATTTTATTTTACTTTTGTGTTTTAAACATTATTAGAATTATACACTTTTTATTATAAAGTTGATAAAACTTATGTTTACTTATTTATTAATGAATCTATTTACTAACGAGAGATTAGTTTTCTTAAGTTTTTGGGTTTATATAGAATATGGCTGAAATTATTATCTGCAAGATTGGTCAAAATACGGTAGGTACTCTTTTCATGAGTCTGCCCCAATAATCTTCTGTATGAATACTACCGTTTTATGCAAATACATTTTGAATATTCCTATAATTATTTAAAAGACAAAACCTAAATAGTTACTTTTACCTTTCTTGTTTCAATGTTATTGCTTGACACCATCCATTCTAGTGGACAACCTTAACAACATTAAAAATTTTTTTTTAAACCATTTAGGAGAAATCAGAATTGTGAAATTGAGAGTTTTAAAGATGCCTACATATGTTGTTCAAAATTTCTGAAATGAATGGAACTATTCATACAATAGATTTTAAAACAAGAATCAGAAAGAGAAAACTTGTAAAATGGTGTTGTAACGCGATGATGCTCAAGAGGTTGATGAGGCTGATGGTTTTGGAAATACTGAGTGAATGTGCTGCTGTGTAAAGTATTAGTGATGACCAATAAATTACCACTCTACTTGCTAGGTAGCTGATGAGGACAGTTGACGGAACCAAATGGCAGTTAATGGAATACCTAAAGTTGGTTTCTTATCTCCGTTATTTCAAGTTCTTCTAGCCTCAAGAAAACAAGATGTGGGAGCAAGATCATTCTCCAACGTTCGATCTCGTCGTAGTCTCTCAACAGTGGTGGATGGTGGAATGACGACGTCTAGGTGAAGCGAAGTAGGTTGGTGAGTACGGTGGCGGTTGGTGTCAATACCTGTAGTGTCGGTCGGCGATCATTAGAGTGGGCGGGGACAATGAAGGAAATAATGATAAAGGGCGTCTGCTGTACTGGCGAAGGAGGCTGCAGTATTTGGAAATAAACGATGAATGCAATGAATAGAGAAGCCCAGGCGCTGTTGGCGCAGCTGGCTCACCCCCCAAGACAACGACGTAACATGGATGAAGAAAGATAGGGGCGCCGGCCGCAGGAACCTGCGCCACTCCAACGCAGGGAGGTCCTGGATTGGAGGCCGGCGCTGCTCATGGGTCTTCGCTCCCCAAAATCAAAATTGCCAGGAGACAGCTAGGAAACAGGACACGCCAGCCGGACTATCAGGGATAGGTGAGGAGGAATCACTACCAACATCTTTTCGGCCTTGTTTTGAACGGCTTGGAACTTGTTCAAGTATCATTTGGCGGTTTATAGCTCCACACCGTAGTTCTGCGTATACCATAGTAAGACGAATGATCGTCTCTTATAATCTCAGTTTGTTTTTAGATGAGGGTTTGCTTGATTGTGGCCGTTTCAGCACTGTAAGCACTTGACATCTGTCTTCCAGGATATCAGAGGTCGCGTCGTTTGGTCATCCATATCGAGGTATTCTTATCTTACTTCTTGAGTTACTCTGTACAACCCGCTGTGGGGCTTTCCAACATGGTGGTGTCTTTGGCATGATAATGAGAGCTTTGTGTTGGCGGTCTTGCACGTAGATATTTAAGAGCACTGGAGAGAGGAACGAGTCAAGCTTGGAACGTGATTTTGTCTGAGCGGAGTGGTCAGCTGCTCCGCTGATGTTGTTGCTGGATGGGCTTTGGTGATAATCACTACTCGAGTAATGAGTGAATAGCAAAACTTAAAAATCTTATTTTGAACCTATAATTTAGCATCTAGCGCTGGATGTCAAATTTAAAGCTGTCGTATCATACAGACTGTGGTAGAAAAAGTTAACAATCAGGATTTGACGCTCTATTATTCAGCTAGGAACTTAATACCATTAGCATTATAGTCGGAGTGAATTATTTAAGGATCATGCACTACCTTCACCATCTTGTTTGCTCTGTGTATTGAAGGTTTTCAAAACGTCTGTTATTCACTAACTGTGCAATACTCCTTGAAATATGGAACCTGCAGAAGGTATCAGAGATTGCTGTAGGAATCAGTGTTTGAGGACCAGTTAGTTAGTAAATATTTAATATACGTTTGTGCTATCATAATTTTGTAAGACTTGCTATAGTCAACAGAAATTCGACTTTTTTTACCAATTTTGGGATCCTTTCACATTTGTTCAAAATACTTATATCACGATTGGTATGATTTTTACTGATTCTTCTTTCTTTTGTTAGAGGAGTTGTGGAGCAGTCAAAGTTAATTTCCTGAATGATTTAAAATATATCGTATGGAGCGATATTTCAAGTTAATTTTTTGTGCTGACTAAATCTTGAATTGGATTCTATCTCTAAAATCATAATTGTCGAAGAGGTTCAAAAATATGACATTAGTATCAATATGTATATCTTAACTCGTAATTGAAATTTCTAAACCAAACATGAAGGTAAGTCTACTTAAACAATTTGAAGATTTGTTTAGTGTTATGTAGTATTGAGAATATCTAATTAAGGACAGTGCTGGTAGTAAATCTTATTTAGTAAAACAAACAATAAAATCTTGTATAATTCATTTAATACAAAATCTAAATAAAATCTTAATAATATTACTTTCTACAAGTTCTTTACGCACCGTCTACTAGCTGCATACAGATTTCCATAAACCTATACAAGCAGTTTAAAAATATTTGTTTCCAGGATCTACTTTTAACGTGTACAGTTTGATTAAGCTGAATCATAAGTGTATTGTCTTTATGTTGAAAACACTCTGCGTAATCTAAAAATAAACACAGAGGTTACTTAAAGTACAAATTCCGGTTTTTCATAGTGTACATACGATATATATCCTCCAGCAAGATTTTTTTATTGAAAGGTTTTTTGTTCACTAACACGTTTTGATTGAAGATAACTGGTCCAGATATGTATGTGACATTACCAACATGGATCTTCCTAGATTTGTTAATATTAATATTACCAAATATTGTACCTCTCTTTGTGATATCGTCGGTCGTTTTACTTCCCTATTGCAAGTAAAATTAATCACAGCAACAAATAATTAAATATAAATAAATAGTACAACTTTACCTCATCTAAAGAATCAAAAAAGTCTGAAAGAAAAACATTCTTGTCACAAGAAAAGAATTCAGTTTCTTCTTGAAGCGAACGTGAATGAGACGCAGAACTAGCACTAGCATAATTTGAACTAATTGTTGAACTATTATCTATTTCACAGTTTTCTAACCACTTTTCACATTTAGTGTTTACAGAATCTTCATCATTTGGTATAAACATTTAAGTAAACAAACAAATTAATAAAATTAATTTTAGGCTTCTTATAAAATTATTACTATTACACACTTTTTCAGTGATTTTTTCTACTCTTCAGTTTTGTTTAATAGCAAACTGAAACAAGATAGGTAACTAAATTTCCTGTTTTACTCCAAATGACATTGAATGGCTTGTAAACTTCATTTGCATCGTTATGTAGCATCTAGCATTCATAAGGCGTTTTTATTTCTACTTTTAGAATAAATAACACAATTCTGACGTACATAGTTGAAGTTTAACTTGCATTAGCACTTTTCTTATATCCTTTTTTATTATATTATACGTATATGTTAGTTTTCTTCTTTCAGAAATTTTAATGTAAATTTAATATGATATAGTTAGTTAGGCAACCAGATTATCACTTCGTTTTTATAATAAACATCATTTATGCGTATTGTCTGCGTTCTGCAACAGTTCTTTCAAGTGGGTTTTAGATCTTCAACTGTATCTTCATCTATAGTTTCAGTAATGTTTTTTAGTGCAGAGCTTTTACATACATTTTTCTTCTTAAAGGATCTGGCAAGCTAAACAGTCAATTTTAGGTGGGACATATTTTTAAATAATTTACGTAAAAAAGATAAGTACAAAAAATCCGGCGTTTTGGCGTCAGTAATGACGTGCAAGATACAGAAATATAGATGCAGAATGCATTGTCTCTGACGATTGTGTGTCTGTAAATGCGTTAGTATTATTGTTATTTTTCTAATTATTGAAAAGCAATATTAACATGGAAGGCATCAAACCTTATCAGTTCTAACCTGGAAGGAGCAAAGAAGATCGAGAATGTGAGACAAATGAAGAAAGAGGATTTCAAATACTGCAAGAAAATACGGATCGGTGTAAGTGCTGTGAATGAACATACAGAGCCAGGAAATCTATACTTTCAAACGGCACCTGAAGGAGACTTATTTCAACTGATGAGAAAAACTCGTATTGCAATTATAACTATTTGACCACCTACTGCAGTAAGAAGTTGTCTCAAGATATAGTAAGAGGTGAATTTGGACAGCAAAAATTAGAACTTATGTAATTTTTAATACAAAATTGACTGTTAACGCAAAAAGTAACACAAATTCTTAATTTAAAGAATGTCAATATTACAAAACATACAAGCAATAAATTAAAGGCCCAAAAATGTAAATAAAAATTAGAAATTGTAACGAAATCTTTTTTTTAAATTAACATTAAAATCTAAATGAAATTTAAATGGATTACCAAACATTTCTGGCATTGTATTTATATGTTTAGGCACATAAACTTTTATAAAACCCTTTGTATAAGTCACTCATTCAAGTCTAAGAGCATTACTATATCTCAGTAAAAGAGGAAACTCATCTTTCCCCTCTTAAATCTGTAACATTTTTAAGGATCTTAGAAATTTGTGTGCTTTTTATTATGTTTTCATTTTTAGCTGTTGGATACCTAAAATGTTCTTCCGTTTTTCACGATAAATTTTTTTTTAGTTTTATCTATCACCTCTGCTACCCAGCCAACATAATACTTATGGTTATTATTTGGACATAAAAACTTAACTAGTAAGAAAGCGCCCGTTCGTATAGAAAAATCAGTATCAATAATATCACTTTCGTCAGATATGTTCCTACTTTTCCAGTCTCAGTTACAGCTCGTTCTTCAGTTTCCGTCATTTTTTCAATATCCGAGTGTTTCTTGCTCCTCATCGCTGCTACTTTCTAGATTGTTAGTTTCGTCTCCAATCTCTTTGCTGATGAATGCTTGATCAAGGTCTTTAACAGAAGACACCTGCAATCTTTTTACTCGTTTCCGAGCTTTTTGAGTTGTAGATAACCTCGTTTCATTAAGAAATTGTTGCAAAATTCTGTCTTTCGTTTTCTATTTGATCTTCTTGATTTGCACTTCAAAACAGCATCAGGGCATTGCGGGACAATCACACAACCTGGGAAACCCGACTTGATGTTATTTTTTAAATTTGGAACATTTTCAATTGCTTCTTTGAACAACTCTGCAAGGTCTGATTTAAGTATACATCTCTTGTGTGTCATTTTCCACTTGGTCAGTATGGCACGCCAAGATTTCGTAAAAGGAGCGAGAAAAGCCACATCTAATGGCTGAAGCAGGTGTGTTGCATTTGGTGGTAGCAATGCAAACAACATTTCAAAAAGTGGATTGAAATGTGGCTTGCTAGGTTACCCCCAAGCAGCACTATCTTCCCCGGGAGTTTCCTAAAATAGGTCCCTAAATGTAGTGGCGTTGAACCACCCCAACTTTATTTTATTATATACTGCTCCTTGAGGCCCTTTCTCTATCCATGTCGGATATAAGTGTATCGACTTGTATACTACGAGTATATGTGGCGGTAAAAGGGCCTCCAATGCACTAGTCGTCATCATAACCAAAATGCTCGATTTACTGGAATCTATAATCCTTCTACCCTTTTCAAGTCTCAGCGGCACAGTACTTTCGTCCTTCCACTGTCATCTGTTAGGGTGGTTTCGTCTTAATTGACGATATGGGTAAGTTCAACATTTTCAAAGGGTTTCTGTTAAATTTTGGAAATGTTTCTTTGAAAACATTTGCTCTGCATCTCTTACTGTTCTAGGCAAGTTTCTATATTAAAACATTATTTCTTTTGACGAAATGGTACAACAACTTGATTTTGGGTAGATAACCTCTGAAACATGAACTGTTTTGACGCTTTCTGTTAAGATAGTTTTTCACGCACCATTTTATATCACTGCGAGTCATAGGAAAATCCTATTCACTAAATTTTATAACCCTCACTGCCAGGGCTGGCGGAAGGCATATGGTGAATATGGAGCACTCCATACTTGAGATTTTCTTAAGTATGGAGTTCCATAGCTGAAGATTTCGAATTTTAATTTTCAATTTCTGCCGATTAACATATAGTGTGTCCAAGTAACGGATGCACAGCATGAGGATCTTGGAAACGGTAAGAGATACAGCATCGGTTAAATGGGATGAAAGTTGACTATTTATAGAACCTTCTTGATGGCGTTTGCAAAATCTAGATATCTTGGATAGTTTCAGAGATATTTAAAAAAAAAGTAGCTTTCTCGATTTTCGTTATTATTTTTTCTTTTGGTTATTTGAAGAGATATCGGAGAACTAAAATCACTTTTCCATTGCCACTTTTTGTTCTCTATTAAAATACGCTAACAAAATTCCTGTAGAACGTTTCGGTTTCAAGTAACCATCATCAACCTCATTTCTTTAAAGAGGCGGAAAAACAATTGAAAATTGTACAGGTTGTACAGAAATTTTGTTAACGTATTTTAATAGAGAACAAAAAGTGACAATCAAAAAGTGGTTTTAGTTTTCCGATATCTCTTCAAATGAAGGAAAGAAAAAATAATAACGAAAATCAAGAAATCTACTTTTTTTTAAATATTTCTGAAACTATCCAAGATATCTAGATTTTGCAAACGCCAACAAAAAGGTCCTATAAATAGCCAACTTTCATCCTATTTAACCGATGCTGTATCTCTTACCGCTTCCAAGATCCCCATGCTATGCATCCTTATCTTGGACACACTGTATATTTTTTATTTTTTATTTTTTGTTTCTTATTATTTTATTATTTAATGAACAAATATACATATCATTTATAAATAATAAATAAATATTCATTATTTATAGAGGATACCCAATAGAAGAACTGTTTAATCCTTTCCCGCGCACGCGCGTCGATTCGGTCTATATGTCGTTAGTTTACCGCACAAAGGTAGTAACGAGGGATAGGACTCTACCTGTCGCAACCAGAATTTAATCTTTCATATGCCATTCGTTACTGCTGCTGGAGAGTAGTAACCGCCCAAAAGTTTTTAGGACTCCAGCTTACAGTGGCCAAGATACGCCTCCCAAAGTTGTATTGTTGGGAAAAAATTCGTAAAATTCAAAAATTCATATCTCAGGCTTCAGACGTTTCTGGGAAATTAAAGTCATAAATTGAAACCCCCCATACTAGGGGATTACGATAAACTACACAGAACCATATGTAACCAAGCTGTTCTTGTGTACTTAATTTTGGAAATTTTGGGGAGATAGGGTAAATGAAAATTCATAACTGCTGCAAAAATGGAAGAATTAATTCGGAATAAACACCGTAGATGTGACTCAAGCCTGCAACTACATATGCCAAGTTTTAACCCATTTGCTCCAACCACACCCACGAGTTTAATTTTTATGTTGACTCATTTCGTTAAAAATTAATAACTCCATTTGGTGTATCTTGGTCACCGTAAGCTGGAGCCCTACAACCTTTTGGGCAATACTACTTTCCAGTAGCACTAACAAATGGCATATGAAACATTAAATTCTTGAAGATCGGACATTATGACTCTAAATGTTTTTCCCAGCTCTACTGATGCCATCTTTTTGTCCTCTTCTTTCATATCCATGGACTGTTTTTCGTCTCTTTTATGCTTTCGTTAGTCTTCTCTTAAAGGATCTTTCTCCTTGGTCTCTTTGAATGCGTTACACACCGAACACTGATCCTTTTTTGGACGATAAAAGACAAGAACTGGTTCAAAATCGTGAGAAATACTTTGGTACACAAATTGTGAGACCGCTATTATATTTTTTAGAAGCCTGAAAGTCTTGATATAATCGGTACATAGTGGAGATATTTAAATCTGAATCTAGATAGTGTTTAGTTGAATCACGCCTGCAGAAATGTGACTCTATCCTTGGAAAGGAATTTATATTATCCTTAACTTACTGCCTGTCTACGTCAGATGTTGCATTGTGGGGTTTGCTTTTTTTCCTTTTATCATAGTTCACAAAAATTCTCGTATCTCTCATTCCTTCAATACACTTTTCGATGACTTTATGAGATACAGCAAAAGTAGCGGAAAAAAACTTGAG
>VTPC01000875.1:21413-74086 GCA_011009095.1 Ignelater luminosus
ATGTAATACATTCAAGGTGTTAGCAGAAAATTAATAGAGAATTTGCTCAAAACGCCAGAAGTTTTAGAAATGGAAAATCAAGCCAAGTTGAATAAAGAAAGAACTTTGTGATATTATGTACTGGTAATAATTCAACTGACTTTAAAATACATAGAAACAAAATATTGTCAACCTCAATTCGACTTGCACTACTGCATGAATATATTGAGAAAGGGAATGCCAAGAACTCTGAAGAAAAACCAACTTCAAGAGAAACTAGCTTAATAACCAATTTGGATGATCTATTTCACTTTAAAACTGTTATGGATCTAAACCAGGAGGTGCTTTTTTTGCTTATATCTTGTCTTGTATCCGTTCAACATAATATCAAAAAGAATTTTTGGTTAAGCTAGAAACAAAAATAGAGGCCATTTATAGTTTCCTTCTACAAGGCTAATTTAATTTGAAATTTTAAGGAAAGATTCAAAATATTATTTCTTGTGTTCTAAATATAAGAAAATCTTTACCCAAACACATTTGGTAAGTCTAACTAGAACAAAATGTATATGACATGATTTAGATCTGAAGACAACTACTATCTACAGTAGTTATAGAATGGATGTGTAATTGAATTTGCTTAGTGCCTCTCGGTGTTTTATGCGATTCTTCTACTAAATGCATTGGAATCTCCTATTTTAGTTAGAGGATGTATTGAGAACACTGTAGAAAATTTATAAAAATCCAACAAAGGTGAACTGGTGCTAAATAGGGGATATCTTATACTTATTTAAGTTTTTAAATGAATGAATTATTATTTCCCTAAAGCTAACTATTATGGTCCACAACTGATTCTATTAGGGTCTATTGAGAACTCAAGTTTATCTTCATAATCTTATCAGATTTTCAAATATTTTCAGGACTGCAATTTTAGTAGATTGACTAAAACGTTAAGCAAGTAAGCATAACTATGCCAGATTATTAGCAAAGAAGTACGGGAATCGACTTTAATACGGAATGGAAAATTCCCAATTCCTTACATTGTGCAATACTTACGTCTTACATAAAAGAAGAAGATACAAATGAACAATTACTGTTAATAATGATTTAAATAAACGTTCTATTGTTAAAATGTTTACTTAAAATTTTTCTTAATGACAAAAGTGATGAGTTTTAGAATATAAAAATTTCTAATGAAGTTGTGAAACGGTTAGTTTCAATTTGTATATTGTAATGTGTGTTGCCTATACCATACAACTTGTCATACAACATAACTTCATGTAATGTGAGAATCTTACAGGTTGGAGTACCCATGATTTCAGGAGATAATGGTTTCTCAGAAGTTAGTGTTGTAGTAAACAAAACGAATTTTTTAACGGGTATTCTAAAACTCGCATTATGAAAACGTTGGCGTTTCGTAATTAATTTCAGCACGTGGCAATTTTTTTCAACCTTCAATTTTTTGTTATAATTTAAAAGGGAACATTTTTTATGACAAAAGAAGAAATGAAAAAATAAATAAAACAGAAAATAAAACAAACTTAGATTTGCTGATTATTTCTTTTTATTTTATATCTATTTTAAGATCCGTTTTAAATATTCATAAAATGCAAATGTTTGCAATTTAAAAATAAACAAGAAAATGGAATGGTCGACATTTTAATAATCATTATTATTATTAATAAATTGAGATAAATTTTATATAGAATATTTTGCATTTGAATTTCACAAATAAAATCTATTCCGCTAACAATTTGCATATGCCCAAGAACGTAACTGTTAATTAAATCAATATGTGTATAAGCATTCAAAAGTTCAACCAATATAATTTAATGGCGCTGCAGATTTGCCAACGGCAAACTAGGAAACCAGCTCGAACTGGCTTCCTCTTCAGCCTGGGGCAAGGCAAGTTACTCGACCCGCCGCACCTTTGTATCAACAATTCTGACTAACATAAGTGTAACCCGCAAGAATATCAACACAACCAATTAATAGACAGACGACTCGTTTTCCTGAACTATCCATGCCCCCATAAATCAGTAGAAATTACGGTTTTCCTAAACGCCCTTGGCTACGTGAATCCACTTAGGAAGCGTTCGGTTTATAATGCACGACGTCTGCCTGGTCGTAGCTGACGCAACAGATGATGCGTAATTGTTAATAAAACGGGGCTAGTTAGCCTCAATGTATATATAGCCTCTTATAAAGATGTATTTGTTGTTGGTATATTACCTTGACACATGGGGTCTGCGAAAGTAGTATACCGACCCCAAACTGTAAATATAATCTATCCAATATGTATGTATTTGTTTAAGACTGATACTTGCAAAATACCTTTGGTGGAAAGTCCGTTCGCGTGGGATATTCTTGACATGGTTTGTAAATTCATTACAACTGGCATGTAATGTTTTCTTGCTGTTATTCTTAAATTTAACATTTGCTTTAGGAGGTTTCTCTATGATAAATTATAAAAGAAATCTAGAAATCTGCTATTTTTGCTGTAGTTGTTTGTTCTAAATTACTTTAATTGTTTTCAACAATTTTCACCAGGATTTCACAAATAATATGAAATTTCTGGATATCCTAAACGTATCAATAACCTACAATTAAAATACTAAGTTCATTTTCATTCAATTTATGTGAAAGTAATAGAGCGAGAGATTTCAAGGAGCGATTACAATGCAAACCTTTTACACATTGTTAACGTGTTCTCGTTTTGCTTTGTAGTAAAAGTTTATACTTGGGAAGTTAAAATTTATTAAGTAATTTTGCAATGCATTCTTAAGTTGAATATAATTATTCTCATACAAAATAGCTGAAAGCTAACAACTGATTTATGAATTGTGAATTTTCTATGTAATTATTTTGATCTTATTGTTTTTTTAACGTTTTTGATTTGGCAATTCATATGATAAAAAGATTCTCATTGCCTTTCTACTTTGCAATTCTCCAGGTAAAAAATTATATTATAAAAGTCCCTTACCGTTAATTTGTGTTTGCCAAACGGCATCACCAACTCCCCAAAGTCCAGAAGCCATAAAGAACAGAACAGGACTTGTAGGATGCGGCCTCCAAATGAGTAACCATACACAGAGGGCTGTGTGTACGACAGCACCAAGAGCAATAATTGGCGCCCTTCCAATATACTTCATCACAGAACCGAAGAGTAAACTGCAAAGTGCGTTTACAACTCCGAAACATATCATTACGTAACCTACTGAAGGGATACCCAACGCGCAGGATACGTAGGCTTGGGTAAAATCTGCGCCTATAAACGCTTGCTCCATACCTATCCATACCGTTATTGGTATGAGGAGCTGTTGGTATGGTTTCTTTAGTTGATATGCTGTTGCAGAAAGCAGTTGAATTCCACTTATTTCTACTGCACTGTTCCGCCTTTGTTTTTCACCGTATCTGTAACAAGAAAATAAATTTTGTTAGTTTTATTTTTGGTTTCTATTGTAGTATTTTTGAATTTTAGTCTGAATGAAGTTGTTGAGTTAATTATTCTTATCTTGATGCTTTAGAATCTACTTTAATTTTTCTAATAGTTTTGAAACTAATAACTCTTGGCTTTTGCAATTAAAGGAAAATACTTCATTCACCAAATATCATTTGAAGATGTACAGATTGCATCCCTGGTTCTAAGCAACCTTGTCTAATCTGAATTCAGTATCAAAGAAACTAAACTCTGAATGAAATAACAATTATGGTTAGTTATCGATTGGGTATGTTGAATAGAAATATAATGTAAGATGATGATTAGGATATACATAGCTGGAAGGTATACAAAAATACTCTAGAATGTACATATTTTTAAAATTTCTTGACTATTGGAACTATACCAAATTAATATTAAGAGAATATTTGCAAGCATTTTGATGTGGAAAAAGAAGATCTCGACATTAAGATTCATTTCTGGAATGACTAACTACAAAGCAAATGTACAAAACTTTTGGAAAAATTAGTAAACCAAAATACGAAAGCTAAAACTTGATTTTTGCCATGCAAACTTTCTGAATTGGAAATAATTCCATACCAAGTAAAAAACATATTTAAAGAAAACGATTCTTCATAGAACAGAGCTTGAAAGAGCTTGGAAAAAAATAAGAATCAACGAAACTGCTCTTTCCAACATATTTAAACAGTATTGAATATCAAATACTAGATATAGTTCAATTGGGATCACTGGGACCACACAGCTCGTTCTCTCACCTTTGTAGGCAAGTTTGATTTTTGTCATGACCCGAACTCTTTTGAATAAACTAGACTTAGTTCTTGGTTCTTGGATCTTCTTTAGACTTTTCTATTCCAGAAAAAGACTTTCTAATTAGCAAGCAGTGAGTTAGACAGTGCATTCGATATTCTAAATCTTTTTTAGATGCCTTATTTTGCCGACTTCCTACATTCGACAGTCCTAGTTCTTTACATGCCAATGCATCTCGCTATGACAAATATATATGCTTCTAACCCCCTACATTTTCCTGCACACTCTTCCAGATTACTTCAGATTCTTTTGTGCTATAGGCTCAGTGCTGAGGACCAAACATTTTCTATTACTTTTTGATAGCTTTTCTCCAAACCAACGCTCTGGTTTGCATTCAAATCTTATAACCCAAGCAAAAGAAGAAGATTAAACGAGAAGATCTGGTTCATATACATCATTAACAGAAGAATCTTTTGATCAATGATGTCGAAAGGGTGGTTTCAGTTTTTGCGTGCGAAGAGTCGGATTCTATTGTTTTAGCATTCTTCTGGCCTTTAGTAAAACTTTTTCTCATTTTGAACATGATATCACTCATTGTGTGTTCTATAAGCATAAGCGGGAGTAACGGGGCGAAGATCTAATTGAGAAGATCTCTAATTGCTTCATAACACATCAAAGACTGAGACATTCTAATTCAGAAAAAGCGAGAAAAGCAAAATCTTTCTCTTATTACTATTGGTAAAAAATCATCAATCAACAGATGGCGCTAAGTTTTGCCAAAATTGTCGAATGTTTAATGTTCCAAATTGCTTTACTGCGTAAATAGAAATTGAAAAGAAGCGAATGAGCTACTTACTAAGGCTTTTTTTCGAGTTAATCAGATTCTTTTTGCAATGGAATTTCAGAAATATCTGATAAGGATATCAAGAATAAACCACAATGGCAAATTGCAGAAAAATGTATTAATTCTAAGTGCTTTTGATACAGTCAGATGGTAATAAAATAAACTGGAGGATATATAATAATACTGACAATGAGCATATTCCCCAAAAACAATATTTCTAACGCTAGAGAAAAATATATATAACGCGTTTTAGTTTTCAATTTTTTTTTTCGAGGTTAATATCTCTACCATCAAAAGTAAATTCATTCATTATTCCTAAATTATACCAGATAATTTGAAAGCGAAAACAGATTCACTCGGTTTATGCCGAGCTAATATTATTAATTGGCATAATGTCTATAATTTTGTACGGTTTAATGCGCGTTTTTGGAATATAAATTTCCATTGGTTTCTTATTAGTCTAACAGGCGTGATGTTAACAGAACTAACCAATTGGGACGTGATTGAAAATTTAAGAGTTTTAGATTGTTAATACCTATCACGAAATAATTCAACTTTAATTATGTGTCTATCGGTTTATTTGTGACGCAATGAATTTAATTTCCGCCTTTTTTATTCTTTCAGGAAATCAGGCTGCTCGGTTGCATTAAAATTTAGACCGTGATATTGCAATATGTCAATTTTTAAAATTGCATCGTATACGATATTATATGTAATTTTCGATAATAAAAATGAATTTTGTTTTTATTTTTGCATGACCTGGAAATTAAGAAAAATGAGGGAAAGCTAACTTTTAAATAAAAATAACTACAATAATAATAATAAAAAAGATAAAGTGAAGCAAGTGAAATCAGTTGAAAGTAAACTTAGGAAGTAACAGAAATATAGCACGGAAAAAGAAAAAGAGTTGATAAATTTTATATTTCCAGAACATTACTTGCAAGTTATAAATATTAAGTAATATAAATACATACACACACATGCGTTAACATTAATTCTTGTTTACTGTTTCGACCGGAAGAGTTGGTTGTTAATTTCGGTTAGTATAATTTGAAGGTAAAACCTGGAATTAAATTCATTTATTTTGGATTAAATTTTTTTAGTTACTACTATATAAATAGGTAATTTTGCAATTTAAAATTATAAATTTATTTGGGCCAAGTATGAAAATCAATTTTATAGATTTCTGTCTAAAACAGTCATAGGTCAAGACTATTTCAAGAAGGTTTACTGCTAGTTCGACCATGCACCTTTCACATCCCTGGTGAAATTTTTATGTCTGGTAGGAATTTTTATTTAATTTACATAAACTAACAATAATATTTTGATCTGAAATTTAAATAACAGGGCAGGACAGACAATTGATGTAAGATCAGTTGGAAGTCTTCATTGTCAAATCACAAATTGTCCGATCAATGATCTTACTTGAACCAGGATTCACATTCCGTAATATTTAAGATACGAGAGCGTGTACCACACCCTATTGTTGATAAATACAGATTTGTACAGATGATGTAATAAAAATTAATCTAACTTTTTATGATTGAAAGTTTACTTTTGACGTCATGATTCTAAGAAGTTTACAATTCAAATCTTTTTTTGGTTCATTACCTTTAACTGTTTTGATCCTTCCTGATGCAAATGAGAAATCTCGAAATGATATTCATAATATGCATACATATGTAAGCGCAGGACGGGAAAACAAAATTAAATTGCGTAATTATATTGACCGGATTTGTCTAGTTTTTGGCAGTTTTAATAAAAGAATAAAAGTTTTCAGTTGTAGGTATTATCAGGGACACAAATATATGGGAACAGACGCAGCAATTTGTTACTAACGTTTCCACGAAAATCATCTTCTGTTACGGAGGACCTCGAAAGTTACTTTGTGTAAATTTTAATTTATGGTCACTTGAACTTACGAAGATGTCAAGGATAGTCTAATGGTGTATCTGACTTGTCAACGTGGTCTTTATTTGTTATTATTAGTATATGTCAAATCACAATAATTGTTATTGCACTAACAATGATATGTACATCCGCAAAAAGCATATTCATACCATCAATGACAGAATGGTTATTTTACCGTGACACAATTCCCGTTTCCTCGTCGACTTTTTTAACTTAGAGAAGTACTAGCAAATGATACTTAATAATAATTAATTAATCTTCAGTAATTACCAAAATCTTTTTATTACCAAGCAATTTATAATTTCTTCTTTATTTTTAAAGATAAAAAATATCATCCGACCTGAGCGTGTAACACGTTCAACAATAATATTTCATGACAAACAGTTTTTCATATCATTGGGCGAGGCTGTTGTAACTTTCTCTATTTTTATGTTATTTTTCTTTTTGTGGATGTTTATGTTGCAAAATTCACCGATTTTTCAATTCAATAATTATAAACTAACCTAAAATACAACCATGTTGGCAAACTTTAATATTAAAAAATCTTATACACTTTAATCTAAAACTTCTAAATTGTTTTCTTACAAAGGCTGAAGGTGACTGTCAGAAATCTTCACATGACTATCATTTTGAAGATTTAATTTACTCGTTTGGGAAGCCTGTCAAAATTAAAATAATAAAAGTAACTTAACAGGCTTATTATTAGAGGAAAATGAATTAAAATGCAGAAATCAAAAACATGGTATAACCAAATTTAAAATTTTGATTGCTTTAATGTACAAATATGAAACAAAAGAAGAGAATATGCAAAATCTTTTGAAAACTAAGCTCTGCTGTCGTTCTACAGATACTTTCAACCTTCTACATACACATGAGAGTAGTCTTCAACCGATTATTGGAGAAAAATCAGATACTCCTAGAGAAGAACGCCAAAAATCCTTGTATCCAATCATGAAATACCTCAACTTCCCATCTTGATCGCTAAAAAATCTAACGTCTCTTAAATGGCAAAATGGCCCGAACAATCACAGCTTCTGCAAACAGATGTTTTTTGCCGCCGTATTTCCTCTAATCATTGTCTCAATAATAATTACTCAAATCATCTACCAAGAGATTATCTATAATATGCACCAATTACACTACTACCATTCTCAATGAAGCCATTTGCACACTAAACAACCCTTTTAAGGTTGGGAAGATCGTGTGAAGCCGGATGTAGTAACACTTCTTGAAAAGGAAGGTGAAGAATCTAAATTAGCAAACAATTAAAGAGTTCTAAAGTCATCAAAAGTTGGTCTGGTTTTCAGGTCAAAACTGACTATATGACCAAAGCTATATCCAAGAGAAAAGCAATTAGACTGTTGGCCGGATTAAAACAGATCAAGGATAAATAGAATGTGCACTAAGAGAGCCATTTCCATTTTTATTCCATCAAAAGAAAATTCGGAACCTAGATAAAGTCCTGTAGAGCTGAATAAACTAGCTTTTTGCCCAGACGATCCCAACTCATTACAGAAAAGAGAGATAGGCATATCTGGAATATACAGGCCAATGTGCAAAACATATATTAGTCTTGATCTAGACATCAGACATCATAAGGGTATCAAGATTCTGCAAATTCTAGACTTTTTTCCGTTTTATTTTGTTGCAGTTTCGATTGTTATTCTTTTTCCAGCCATTACTCAACTTTCATCCTCTGATTCCAGCCTCCCTGATATTGCAGACAAACGCAAACAAACCACATTTTTAAAATGCCTTTAATCAAATAGAGGAGGTGTCACGGTTTTTTGATAAAAAACAGTAAGTTATTCCTTTAGACTGGTTTCCCTTCAACTCGACCTTCACTATAGAGCCCGATTTCAGTCTAAACTTTTACAAGATCTGCATTCCTTTAGACAATACTTCTGCTTTCCATGTCATTTTGAAACATCTGGTATTTCAAAATCAACATTGACATAACTTTGGGCATATCAGTGTCTGATGGTAGCTTGGCTGTTCAAGTTCAAGAGTTCTAGTTAACAAGGATTATGCCCTAATCTTGCCATAACTTTTAATGGTCATTTCAAAACCGTTTACTATACCTTCTGTTTTAATTATTAAAAGTTGCTTCTAAATCTTTGTACATACAAGCCTTATAGTGCAACCAAGCAGTAATAAGGACATTAAGATCGACTGCAGGGTAGATTCGGATCTTGTACTAAAGTGTGATCACAGGTTAAACGAACAATAAAGTTAATACAGACAGCTGAACTAGCTAACATAGCAGAAGAGTAGGAGGTCAACCGCCTGGCAAAAAACGGAAGAAAAAAGTCTCTTAAAGAATTGAAATCAGCCTGTAGAATTGCACATGGAGTAACATGATACCAAAATATTGCTTAGGCGGTGGCACAAAGATACAAGACTTCCTTAGCCTCGAGAGTATAATAACCGTAGTACAGGAATTCCACTACAGAACCACCTCTATAAGAGAATAAGAATAATAATCTTCAGTTTGAAACTTCCGTGTTTAAAAGCAACAGAGGCGGACAAGGCGCTTGCTAAATACCTATTCACATAGTTTCAGCTTTGGTTTCTATCCACGTCCGTTTTCTTTATCTGACTGACTCCAGCAATGTAATCTGGACAATGAGACTCCTTATGTTCATAAAAACAAATCTAAACCTTTCGATCACATGTCTTTCATCATCAACACAGCAAGCAAAGTACAAGATTTAAAGCGTGTCCAGTGCATTCATTCTTAGTTACAACTATAGTTCTGAGTAGATACCACCTATGCGACATGTTAGTGTAAGTTGTACAAGCCGTTGCTTTGAAGATTATAAAGTCGGTTATTTGGTCAACTATAGACAGTGCAATCGTTTCCAATTGATAAATCGTTAATAATAAATCAGGATTTACACTAACAGAGTTGTCCATAAGACATTGGGTTGCAGATTGAAACGAGCTGGAATTAATTTTAAAAAGACCATTTGCGCTTTTGTCTAGAAGTTTTCCAAAAATCACATCGATTGGAGACTCTAGGTAAAAGTTTGTGTAAAATAATTAAAGAAGGCTCACAACGATTAAATCAAAGTTGCAGAAATTTAATCAAACTATGAACCTGATTATATAGATGTGCATTTGATATTTTATCAATGTATAGTTTAGTTTATTACAAATCGAAAATAAGCAGTGGCGATTACTGCTATCCTAAATATTGAAGGAGTTACGGATATTTTTAGTTGTAGACTGAAAAATACAAAAAACGCACTATCATATTTGTTCAAAATGGTTTTCGGCCCCAGCCGAATCTTGTGATTAAAAAGTCTACGTCAGCAAAGATTTGTCGATTTAAACCACTGTGGTATAGCCGGCACCCTATGTTTAATTTAAATCGACGAAACCTTGTCGACGTAGACTTTTTGGCCCAATGCCAAAACCGGCAACCATCTTGAACAATTATCATTGTAGTGGGTTGGTGCAATTAAAAATCTTTTTATCTCACGGAACAGCTTGTATTAAGAGATGAAAACAGAAGCAACTGTTTAAAGACAAATTACCATTTATACATATAGTTTCAACTGTACGTGGAGATTTACGAGGGCTGTTTGACGGAAGTGTGACATTTCAATAAAGAACAGGTCTACCCTAGATTTTTTTTATTATTTTTCAACATAGTTCCCTTCAAGTGCTACACACTTAGTCCAACGACTTTCCAATTTCTTTAAGCCTTCTGAGAAATGTTCTTTTGGCAACTCGTCAAAATAGGCCTGCGTTGCAGCAATAACCTCTTCATTTGATGCGAATTTTTTTCCTGCGAGAGATTTTTTCAAATTCGGAAATAAAAAAAGTCTCTTGGGGCCAGATCCGGTGAGTATGGTGGATGGGGAAGCAGTTCGTAGCGTAATTGTACCAATTTAGCGGTTGCAATTGCAGATGAATGAGATGGGGCGTTGTCGTAATGAAAGAGCACTTTCTTACGTGCCAAATGTGGGCGTTTTTTCTTTAAGATAACATCAAAACGGGTCAATAAATCAGCATAATATTGGAAGTTATTGTCTTACCCCTTTCCAAATAGTCAATATGGATTATGCCTTTAGAATCCCAAAAAATAGTCGCCATGACCTTATTAGCCGAGTGACCAATTTTAGTCTTCTTTGGTGCACGTTCGTCTGGTGATATCCATTGTTTCACTGTTCCTTTGTCTCAGGGGTATGGTGGTGGATCCAGGTTTCGTCAACAGTCACATATCGGCGAAAAAACTCAACTGGATTACGTTGTAACATGACCAAACATTGATTTGAAGGTTGAACACGAATTCTCATTTGGTCCACTGTGAGTAATCGCGGCACCCATCTTGCCGATACCTTTTTAATATACAAATGTTCGTGTAAAATATTATGCACCCGTTCGATTGAGATGCCAACAGCATCAACTATCTCGCGCACTTTCAAACGTCGATCAGCCATTACCATATTATGGATTTTGTCAACGATTTCCTTAGTAGTGACCGTTTGTAAGGGCCCGGGGCGTTCACCATCGTCAGTGCTCATACGGCCAGTTTTAAATGAATTAAACCACTTGGAAACCATTCCATGCGATGGAGCAGATTCACCGTAATATTTCCGTAATTTCTCCTCAGTTTCTTTCACTGTTTTCCTCGTAAAAAATAATATTTAATTAAAACACGAAATTCACGTTTTTCCATATTTACAAAATAGCACAAACTTGATTGATTTCTATGACTGCCAAATGTATACTATTTCACAGATTGACATGAAATTTGGAGGTTAAGCCTCTAAAAGACTGACGTATATGCTAATGTTTTCGATTTACCGATATCAGCGCCATCTAGCGGAAAGTCACGCTTCCGTCAAACAGCCCTCGTAAATATCAACATATTTGTTTGTCAGATGAGTCAAGCCCGAAAAATTTGATTTAAGCTCAATGCATGGGAAACCGCAAATTGATTGTTATAAACAATATTACAAATGCATGTGTAGGCAGCAAAACTTGTCCTATTATATAATAGTACCAAGAAATTTATTAATAATTACTAGAATAAATAAAAAATATTTGTTTATGTTTAGAATAGAATAAAATTTTCTCCCCTTGTATATATAACCTAAAAACATCCACAATCAAATATTGTCTTTTGCAAATAACATTGGTCAATATCAAATACAAAACTAATTTTCTATTGAATGGATTTTGTCAATGCAGATAACATGTTTGCTTTAAAAAAACAACAATAAAAATCAACTACCTTGAATATTGACTTTTAAAAGAACAAACACATGTATAATAGTTGCTACATTTACAGTGGATTACTTCAAAAATATTTATTGATAAAAGCAAATTAATGCGTGCATGTCATTTGCAGACAACTACCATATTATTTGTATATAATGTTACAAAAGGGTATTACAACATTATAAGTGTGACGTATGTACTTTACTTCTGAATGAAACTATGAAATTTGCAAATTAATGAGGATTGTTTATAAATGTAAATTGTCTATAACAGTGAATAATTTTTTGAGTCACTCAACTGAAACATTTAAAAACGATTCTTGAATACTGAACAAAAAAAAGCAACGATTCGTCATTAATAAAATTAAAACAAAATTGTAAAATGCTGTTTTAAAACTAAAAATAACAAAACATCCTGAAAGTCCTGTAAAACAAGATCCGACCGAAATGCACAAATAAATCACTAAGAATTCCGTATAAGTACGCGGCCTTGTTATGGTGTATGAAATATCAGAGTTCAGTTCATCTACTTCAAATATGGCGTCCTTCATTGGCGAAAGGCGCGGGCGTTACAGTTACCTGTTACCTCTCAGACGCACGCAAATATGCAATAAAAAAGCTCAAACAAAAGCAAAATTAATGACTTCAATAACAATGCGAATTACCATATTAGCGTTTCACTTGGCTATGAATTTATGTCTACGTGATACAAAACAGAACAAAAAAAAATATTTAGCCTTTAACCTCACTGTTATGATTAATTAGCACACATTCGATTTTTAAAATTAATAGTGCACCTACATTTTTATATCTTAATTAACCATAAATGTCAAATTTTCGTAAAAATCGAAATCATTATGTCACGCTCATGGTTATTTTTAAAGCAAAAAGATGCCGAATTATATAAGAATCTAATTATTTACAAAATTAATTAATTATAAAACAATAAGCCAAAATTTTAAAGTAAAGAGAACAACTAAATTCCGGTTTAATTTAAAGTGTTTTTCGCAAGGTTAAATTCTGAGAACTAGTTCTCTTGTTCAAAATCAGCTATCCAACGAATTAATTTAAGAAAATATCAATCTACTAAACAGCGTACAAAAGAATTACATAAAACTGCCTACTAGCACATGCTAAAAAATTCCACACACCTTTTTTTGTTAGTATCATTGTCGAGGCTATCAGAAATCTAATGTCTAATACAAAAGGGATTTGAAGTTAGGAGGGAAAAATATAACAGTCGAAATTTCTTGAAGAGGGGGATAATGTCACGTGATCAGTGATTTGAAAAATGTAGCTTGTATTGGTGCACGCGCCACGATGCATGCGATTGTGTTCTAGCTTACATATTTGATAACTGAAATTTGTCTTTGGATATTTCGCGATTATGCTTGACTAAACATTGTTTAGTTTTTCAATTAGGCCAAAAGCCTGTAACCTTACAATTCTCAAGAAAAATACTCTAAATCATTAAAAACAGTTGTACCCATACTCTTGGTTCTCAATTTTAGACCTAAGGTATTATTGTCTAAAAATTTTTCTAACCCAATTTTCTTGAAATCAATTTTACTATTAATAAATCTTCTTGCCATCATAGGTTCAAATGGCTGTAAACATCTCATGGTAGAACGAATTTAGCAAGCTCCAAAAATAAAATTTGAAAAGAAAACACAGCAATAGTACGACCTTCGTTCATATCAGCTGATGATGTTTTTTGGGCAACAAGAAAATAAAGAGTACTTAGACCTCACAATACACGAATTTGTTTCGCAGAAATAATCAAATGAAAAACTTGTTTCGGGAAAGCCAAAATCATGACGTCAAAGTGACAATAAGAAAACAAAAAATTGAATATTCATATCTGTATTCTTTTGTTTTTGAGTAAATAACTGTGATTTCGAAACAAAATGTAATAAAAATTATATTTTTAAGGTTAAGTTCGAGAAGCTTTGTTATTACATAATGAACAAGATTTGCCTTCTAGGAAATTAAGAAAAAATCCCTCGACTAAATTACTTCAGAAAGATAATGAACAACGAATCTAATTTGAATTAGAACCACTTTTTAAGTTTACAAGAAGGAACTTTAGAAAATGATGCGCATTTACCACGTTTGGGGCCCAGAAACAGTTTCTCTTTTGAATTATAATTTCCTTTTTGAATTTTAGGAATGACACAAAAAACTTTCAAAGATTTTATCTTTTATGTACTTTCTTTTTTTTCTCTTAAGAATATTTAACACGTGGTTACAATTATTCTGACAAATCCTAATTATTATTGAGGTTAATTTTAATTAGCCAAAATTTGCAATAATAAATTTCTCAACAGACAAATTTATAATTCGTGCCAAATAGGTAATACCCTGAGGGATATCCCATAAATGGTAACATATTTTATGGTTATAAGATAGTTTATCAACTAGAAGTTATGTTAGTTAGATCCGGCAGTAACAAAAAAGTGATTTAATTTCTTAATTATATGGCGTTTTTTGTTGTTATCTTAAAACAAGCAGGTAATGCGTTGTATTATTTACATATTCAAATTGAATATAACATGATTGAGACGGTACTAAGAATGTTTTTCAATTCGCTGGTGTGTAAACATAATTATTGCCTCTTAAAGAAGTTTATCAGAAAAAAATAATTACAGGTTGTATTACATTCCCAAATTCGATAAAATTTTCCATTAAATCAACAATTTTCAGCAAAATGTATTCAGTGATGCATTTAACGTTTAATTCGATTGGGCCTCTTCGAATATTGAAGGTAGAATCAAATTAATACCACAACCAGTATTTTTATACAAAGGAAAGGTTTTGGGTCTTTATACAAACATCAGGACATTTTAGAAGACGTCCTTGATCGTGTTCTTGAAGAGAAGATTCAAAAAAGACTGACAAACAACTTCTAAAGCAGAGATTGTAACTTTACAATCTACGTTTTATATTATGTAACTATTTACAATTATTATATCTTTATGGGTTATTTTATGATCGCCTTAATCAATTTTTATTTGGAACAAAGTACAAAACAAGGAAGAAAAAAATTTTTTGTTTCAATACATTAAAATATAAGAAAAAAGTTAAAGACTCTGATAATAGTAAGATATTCCAAAATTTAGTCAGCTTGCTTTTTGATTGTTTGGCTGCCCAATTATATTGTGGTTAGGTGTAGGGAGTATTTCAGTATCAATATAACATTTTATAATCAATCTAAGTCAGCTGTGAGCAAACTTGGCCCTTTGGGTCAAATCGACTGTATAACGACTAAACACACCAGAACTAAATTGTTTGCCCTGATCTAGGTTTTTCTTCTCCGTCTAATAACGAATGAAAACCTAATGAAGTGTATTAGCAAAATTTGACCAGCAAAAAGTGTAGTAGTAGTAGAAGCAGGCGACATTAGTGATGGTCGGCAACAGTGAATCTACTACTCTCAGATTCTGCGGCAAGGGTAAATAGAAATTTTACAGTTTTGGAAAACCAGGTCATGCAGCCCATTTACTAGACCAAATCAGTTTCATCACCTGCCACCTTCCTAAAAGGATTCTACAGTGATTAAAAATGTGTACGCTTGTAGAATTAGGTGACTTTTAGAAGGAGAGAGTTGGACTCATATTTGGATACTTAATGATATTAAATTTACTTAATTTCCTTTTTGCTCAAATCTTTTTTATTCTTTTGATTTTAGATTTAGTAGATTTGGCCAACAAATCTTCAGTTCTACAAGCCTATTAGTTGCAACTGCAATTGAAATAATTGGCATTTTAAATTGAGGGCTGCCAGAAACTTGTAAGTTCAGATTAATGCTAAATAGTTCAAGTCAAGGCCTGGAAAGATAATGGCTTAGCAATAAGAAAATGTTCAATCTGAATGCCTAAGTCCTTTAAATGGTTTTGTGAGTGCAAAACAAACAATTTCAAAACAGAAGGCAAGCTCACCCAAATATAATCTGAAAACTGATAGAGATAATGGAAAATTGAGGAATTGTGTCGAAAGTAAATGATACTATGAGGCTGAGAGGTCAACTATAGCTTAAGTGATTGTTAGAATGGGTATCCATAAAAAAGGAGAATGTTAAAACAGTTGGAGTAGAAGAGGCTATACCAACTAGAGAGAGTTCAGAAGCTTATGAATTGACGGTTGCGAAAGAAAACATGCTTAATGTTGCATGGACTATTGTCTTAGTTTTCAATTGATTATTATTCTTGTAGGATGCAGATGATGACTAATTCTTTCTGATCTTATTTCAATTTGTTTATTTACTTACATTCACTTTCTTTTTTCCCCGTTTAGGCAAGACGAGAAATGTTAAAAAGCTATTTAGGATAGAGTGGGTGTGAGTTTTAAAAGAAACTGAACTTGATTTTACCTAACACATCTAAAAATATGTTTACCACAAACATAAAAAACGGATTATTTAATAACTGCGAATAAACCTTGGGATATACAAAGCACGGCCCTGTTGCCACTCATGAGTATCCGTTAGGAATTTTTCCTCGTTCAAGGGAAATTGTTATTATTACTACACAAATACGCTACTAAATTTTTGAATATGCCAACGTACAAATATATATTTTAAATAGATTTAATGACCTTGTTAAAAAAATTATTAAATATAAACATCAATAGTGAAAAAACCTCTAATAAGCATCCGCCTTTATCTTCGAAATGGTACGCCTTTCCAATTCTGTTCTGTTCTAATTTAAAACTTTTGTTGAAACATTTATTATAGTTTTAATAAGAATACATGCAAGGATATTCGCATTCTTTTGCAAATATTTCATTTGTAGCATATAACAAACAATTCTGAAAACCAAACCTTACAACCTCTAACTATACGTAGATGGTCTGAACCATAAGGAAAAAAATAAGGTGCAATCAAATTCAAGGTAAACCATTCCTGCAATTAAATTAATGTGTACCGTACTTGCTGATATTGCTGTGAAAGGAACGGATAAATTCATTGTCAGAGGCACAAAGTTTATTTATTACGTAACTTATGAAATGCAGAACGAATGCATCCATTGTTGTATTATCATAATTGAGATGTAAAATACTTTTTTATCAAAGTCAATGAATAGAAACAATTGGATGGTTCTAAGAAGGATAAATATACACTTTTGTGCAAATTCCCACATAATAAAATTTATAACGCAATTGAATTTTATCAAAAGTGACTTCCGATATGAAGAGTAACTTCCGCCTTTTAAATTAGCCCCGACGATATTCGCGTTTTAGTTTTGTATTAATTTAATGTTACATAACTTGAATAAATATTTCCGGAAAGATCATCTCATGTTAAAACTGATAGTACATTACACGTGAATAATAATTCTTTATGTAATAGGCGCCTCATTTGCTTATTACTGTTCGTAGAACGGAATAATTAAAGATGAGAAAAATTAGTTCCACGGTAATCCAATCAACGTGGGTACTGAGAACAACGAAGATTAAAACAATTATTTTAGCTTTCTGTAATGAGGGTCAAGTAAAAGAAATTGTTTAAATTAATTAAAGATAGGATATGAGCATTTCTAATCTAACTTCTCAAAACTTACTGTTTTGGCATGTGAAGCTTGGTGAAAAAACATTGCATTACAAATATGCAGATTCTAAACCTTTTAACAAATTGATTCATTCACTTATCGTGAAGCAAAAAATTCTTCAATCATCTACGATCCATTTTTTTGCTTAAAATAATTGAAAGAAATACAAGAGAACAGAAGATTTTTGAACGATCGATCAATAAATTTTATGCACGTACCAAATTATTGCGGTTAGAAGGCCAACGGCACCTTACACATAAAAAAGAAGAATACTTCGTAAGATCACAGCTTATGTGAGTGTTGGTCTTGGCCTTACCACAGTTTTCTAGGTTCCAACATTGGTATTTTTGTCTTTTTACTAAAACAAGTCTAAGAAAAAAATCTTGTGCATGTACGTAGCTATGCGTTTAGAAGAGCAGAAGACTTACAGAGACCAGACTCAAAAATTTTGATTTAGGTCTTGTTGAGTAACTTTTATTTTTGGTTTTGGTTTTTATTTTCTTTGAAACAAGACCAAGACTAGTCTCGACTCTCATAATCAAGCTTCAATGTTATAAATTCTTATTTTCCTTTTATGTTTGATAAATCAAAAGCTTGAAGCTTTTCATTTTTTTACTGATCTTCAATTTGACAAGCCAAATCATACTTAACGCTGAATATAAAACAAACTACCGTTTTGGCATACACGACTTCCCATATTTATACGTTAGTAATCTACAGTTTGACGACCTCCATCAAGGTGGTGGGGCTATGCTGTTTGGTTTCTACTAACTGCAAATTTGTTATAAAGCTTCCGCTCTTTTGACCACTAAGTCTAATGGTCCCCATTTGAGAATATGACCAAGTTTTCCCATACACTGCATGAACAAAACTGAAAGACGGACATGCTTGCTGAAACACGCAACAACTATGTCAAGAACGTTCAAGAACACTAAAAACTCTGCAAAATATCTTTGAATGGAAAGTCCAAGATGAGATAGCTATTTTGCCTAATACTACATCTATAACTATCAATATTTGGGCATTAGCGGTTACACTGGGTAGAGAGACGAGATACATCAAATCGGTAATTTATGCGACCTGATTACCTGGAAAAGAGCATCCATCGTCTATGCTATGTTCTACCAAGAGAAATGCAGTTCCAAAAAGGTGCCAGTCGACGAGAGTCATAAGCGTGAGGGGTAGGAAGATCTCAAGTTATTGAAGATTTATTGAGTATAGGTGTTAGTAAGCAAAATTCTCTTTTTGAAGGAAAAGTCTCAAATGCAATAATTTTTTGAGAATAACCTCGAGCACAATATTATTCGTAATTCTAATAAAGACCTTTATCTGTAAAAATTCACCGTAAAAAATTGCTTCCATTGTGAAAATAAGATTAGCTCTTTATATTCTCAGACAGTGAAAACCTAATCATTAACCAAATAGAGCAAAAAAGCAAGAAATGCAATTTTGATAAATGACAAAATAAAAAAACTTAATTAAATCACAAAATTCACTAATATTTGAACTTCCCCGTCAATTTCTCAAAATCAATTTTAGGTGCATTAGTTAAATTCTAAAATTAGTTGAACAAACTGGCAAGCCACTACATTTTCTCATTAATCATTTAAGCAAACTTAGAGAAATGACATCAAATTAAGCGGAAACTCTCAACAAAAAACTAATTAAGCAATCAGACTCGTCAGAAAAATGATTGCAATGCTATTAACTTGTATACACGGTAAAAGTAAATGCTTTTTGCAATGTTAAACAATCAAATAAAACATAAAAACTCAACTTTAAAAGTATTCCCATGTTCCAAACGGGTTCTTTTACCATTCTACAATTTGTTTTTCTATTCATTTCTGAAAATTCAGCTGCTAGAAACTATCAATAACATCTTAATTACGAATGTATTTTTTTTGTCCAAAAATGACATCACTAATATCTATTGCATTCGCTAAAACGTCAACAACTTCTTGTAATCAAGGGAATCCCCATAAATATTTGTCTTAATAAATGCGGCACCTACCTAATAAAATTTAATATTCAAGGATCGAATGATCTCAAAAAAAAAGAGATAACTTACCTTGAAAGCGGATCAACAAATAATGCGATTGTGATTACTGCCACTATAATGCATGCCAAGTAGATTCCTGAAATTTCAAAAATTTCTTTATCATCTGGCCGTGCTAAGTTATCGTTGTTGTTGAGATTCATTACGCAAAAGTTTGCTCCGCATGATTCGTACGTTGCTGTTGTTGCATTTGAACTTGATTCACCGTGAGCTCCATGTGGATTACTGAGTACTGAAAAGAACAGAAATATATTTTAATAATAAATTAATATATAGTCTATTTACATTCACTTTGGAAACAAACAAAATATAACCTCAAATATATATATATATATATATATATATATATATATATATATATATATACAAATAATCCATATTTAGATAATCAACAAATAAATTGGTTTAGTAAAAAGCTTGAAAAGTCAACTTTGAAAAATCGTCTTTTTAAGGCTTCTTAATTAATTTAAAGTGATTTATTGTTTATTTCCAGTGGTTACTTAAACAAATTAAACAACTTCTGTTTACTGATTTTAAAGCAAATTAAGCTCTTAAGGTTGAGATCAAGAGTGAGAAAACTTATAATTAATCCCGACAAAAGACAATGAGGTAGTAAAAATCTTTAACTGTTTGTTTAAACAATTAACATTAAAATAATACAAGGAAATGGTTGAACTTTGTTTTAAAATTTCCTGGAAGGTCGTGTATGATTATACCAGACACGATTGATCATAAAAAATTACATATCAAAAATTACTTTCAGATTAACCAATTAAGAAATCTGGATTTCAGTGATCAACGTCATTATTTGACGTCACTGACTTGGCGCTACCGCCTTGCGAATTAACGGGTTTAATGTAATTAACGGATTTAAAACTGGAATTCTGATTTATGTGTATGTTGCGATAGTGATAGAGCTCTCGGCTGTTAAAGGAGAAGATTTGGTGTGTTATTAGAATTTGTTGAAGTATGCAAATTCATTTAAACGTAGAACGATAGTTAGAAGGTTTTATACAACATCTACTTTAAATTGTTTTTATTTTTATTTTATACTTTTACAACTCTAGCACGATTTTGAGTAATTTTATTACAGTTGTTTTGCATTCTTAGATTTAATAAAAAATGATGTAGTCTTTTAAATATAGTTATTGGCAAGAAAATAAAGCGGGAATAAAGAAATTACCAATATATGAATTTGAAGAATTTTTATCTGTAGCTCGAAACGTCTAAAGACACACTAACTGACTAACTACTTTGTCATCATCATAATGTTATAGAAGTAGATCAGTGAGGCCAAACTAATTAATTTTTAAGGAGTCTTACCAATCTTACCTAATGATTCAAGTGCATCTATCATATTAAAAGGTAAGATCTTTTATCAAAACAGTAACTACAGGTAATATCGTTTTAAAGTCATCGTGAATGTATGTACACAAACAAATGCTCAATTGATGGAATCACTTGAAACTTAGATTTTAGTCCATAAATGCCAATATAAAAGGCAAATTAAAAATCAAAGAATCAACCTTTTCCTCATAATACATCAGCAACAAAAAAACTGAAATTCTAAGAATTGAAGATAACTATGATAAAATACATGTAAGACCTTTTGATCTCAAAAATAGGTCTATTTAATCTTATGGTCTCATTTTTTGTTGAGTTTGGAAATTTATTTTTTCCGACTACTTAGAATAATCCATTTCTTGTTTTGTTTTAAATCCTTTGTAGTAAAACATTCTTAATATGTATCGAGATGTATTTAGTGTAAGATCAGTTCCTCAAATTAAAGGTAAGACATCGAAGAATAAAAATGTAAATCGGATTTCCAACCAGCAAACTGTTTCTTCGTTTGATTCAATGAAAGTATTCTGGAATGATTTAAAAGAGAATTCAAAGCTTGTTTTCGTTTCTCCCCTTACGTTTGGTATTATAAGTCCACGCATATTTGTGTGTACCCTGACATACACTCGATATTTGGCTAATGCATAGTTTAGATCGTTACAAGTTACATATTAAAGGAGTTATGAAGATTTATAGTTGTAGACAGAAAAGCCAAAGAATGCAATGTTATTTATCAAAATCTTTAATTTGCACTAACCAATATAATAATTGCTCAAAATGGTTGCCGGTCCAGATCGAATCTTGTATCAAAAAGTCTATATCGAGAAGGTTCTGTCAATTTTTCGTCGTAGACTTTTTGGCGCAAGACTCGGCTAGGGCCGGCAATCATTTTGAACATAACTCCTTTAATATTGAGAATAACCAAAATGGCTACTCTTTATTTTTGACTTGTAATTATCCAAATTACACACTGATGAAATATCGAATGAATGTTATAGCACACCTTGTATAGGTTAGTTTTTAAGTAAAATTCGCCCATGGAGTTAATGATGCCTAAGTGTCCTTTTCCTCAAACGTCATTCATCCTTTTTGATCTGAACTCTTGAACTAGCATTTTTAGACTTTTCTTGTGTAGAAATTTAGTACACAGAAATATTAAGAAGTCGTGTTTTTTTTATTTTGCTTCTTTTGCCGAAAAGTGCTTTACTTGCAGTTGATCTCGCTGTATTAATTATAAATACGCCGCATCGCTCATAAGAACAGGTTGCTTTTAAATCTGCCTCAATCCGCTTTAGCAAAAAACCGTAAAAATATAGATTTGTTTTAAAATCTATAGTCTTTCATGCCCAAAATGGTAAGAAACCTTGAATGCCGTATTTTAGAACTGTTATGCCATCATAGTCAGTGTCTGATTTATTGATAAGACATTTTAATCTCATCTAATTCTATACATTTTAGATCATTTCAAAACATTTGCAATCCCCAGATTATTTGCTAGTTCTAGCATCATCTATGTTCCCCATCTTCATGACTGAAAATGAATTCTTGTCTCAGTTGCGATGCTCAAAAGTTTTGAGTAAATGAAAACATTCTAAGTGTCGCGTTATTTGATAGTGAGATCCTAACTCAATAAGTATACAATCGTAGCAATTTTGCTGTGGATGTTGTTTGAGAATTCTGAAAGTATCTACACGATAGGTTTTTGGCGAGGTTTAACCATTTCAATGCAATTCTGGCCTTTTCTTAAGTCTCTTGATTTAAGGGAGAGTCGTGCATCAACTATGACTCAGTTTCAACCTTGGATAAGTTTACTTTAAAACCAAGCATTGATTTTAATATTCTTGGTTTTCTTTTTGCTACTCATCCATAAAATATGATGTCGGTTGCTAGAGTACCCACAGCTGTTTCGGAAATTGCGAAATTTTAATTAAAACAGGGAATGAATCTTGCAGCTCACCAAATCTTCCACGAGTCTTACTTTATTTTCTTATCTTGAACCAAACTTCGATCAAATTAACGACATAGATAAGATTATTTTACGAATTGTAACTTCTACAATTGCATTGTTAAAATTCTTAAAGATAGTGCAAACTTTTTGCTAAAACCAATGCTAAGATTTTGGAAGGCAATGGGAGAAGAAAGGAGAATTAAGATTTTCTTGAGCAATACCTAATTTACTAAAAAACCCTTACATAAGTAACAGAGAACTGACTCTTCATGCTGTTCCGCGAGGGGTGCGTGTTTGATTATTATTCCATCTTATTACTTCAACGTCTGGTAATTTTGCCAATTAAGACAAAGAGTTCACTTCAAAATTTTCTGATCGAAAAAAGGATGGGTTCTAACACTGTAAAGCTATTTTATTGTTGAAGATAAGATCCAGTAATCGAGACTGCTGTAAGATTCCGTAAAACTAATTTTGATCATCATAGTAGAGGTATCATGGTCTAGAAAGACGTAAAACTTCAAACTGAAACAAAAATCTTTTTTAAAAGTTGTGGTCTTGAGCTATATTACCACTTGCAATTTGTTGTGCGTCACGATACTTTTTGGATATTATGTTGAACACATCTTGCCATCTTCCATTTTATATCGTATGGGTGATGGAAGTGACTGATTGTACTAAGTATTTCAAGTCAATTATTGGATTGCTGTTAGAGTTCTTCTAAAGTAAAAGTACAGTTATATTCTTGACGAGCTGAAATTTCCATTTTTCTAAAATTTGGAAATAACTGTAGAAGGCTAGGTAGAAACCACCAGCTATCTTATTTAGTAGCGCGTTTCTAACTTGATTTCTTATCATCGAAAGTGCTACATGGGTTCCAAAAGCAAAATGACTTTAGGGCTTTTCTTTTCTTTTCATTCATTCTTCATCTTATGTACGGGAGTTCACTTGAACACTGCACGTATTTGAAGGAGGGCGCCAGGCTATTTGATATTTTTCATTAGAGTTCATTTTGGTCATACAATTAAGTTTAACTTTGTGATCTTAAAACTACTAAAACTCAACAAAACAAAGCGAAATCTTACACAAAATAGTAATAATAATATAAATAACAAAAAGAGGAAGAAGTTGCCGACTGTATGGGAAATAACCTTGTAATGTCAAAGATACAAAAAAGACGATAGGTAATTATAGTGTTGCAATTGCAACGGAATTTTTATAGCAAAGTTAATAAAGTTTACCTCAATATCTTATAAGAGACAGTGATAGGAAAAGCCATCAAAATGGCTTATAAAGAAGATTCATCCTTGATAAGTTGTTCATACTAGTTTGACTGATCAATTTTAGGCAAGCACAAGTAGAAATATTTTTTGCTAGAGAGATAAGAATAAATAGTATATTTTTTAGGAAAATTAAAATTAGGTGTAATTATTTAATAATTTGCATTTATTACTAGGTAACTTTTATGTACAGTAGGTATGACTCATTCAGTTTTCAGCCTTTGTGCTCCGAATCTTAATTAATTTAGAACTTGTATAAAAACCAATATTGCATATACTACTGATATTTAAATTTATTTACAAATTTTATAATTATTCATATACGAGAGTGACTAATTGTCTTTATTTTTAATTACAATAATTAATTACATTAAAATAAATAATTTTTGTCAAAAAGAATAATAATAGAACAAGAAAGGATGTTTTATAGAGTTTCTAAAACTGTTTCAACTCAAATATATTGAATGTTAATACATCTGGTAGTTGCTACTTACCAACATTTACAAAAGAATAAAAAACCAGTTTACCATGAAATTTTATGGTATTTATATTGTAACATCGAAATTCTGCTAATAAATCTCTGTAGAACAAAATATTTTATTAATAACAAATTTCTAACCTCGTGCACAAATGCATAAATATGAATAATTAGGGTTATAAAAATTTTATTTGCATGAAATTACTTTCAAAATATGGAATTATTAAAACGTAATTTCAACACTAAAACAATCTAAAGCGTAGTATATGTTCAATTAGATTTTTCTTCTTTTAATGCTAATAAATTTTAAATGATTAACATGCGAAAAATTTAGATTTTACTTCATTCATAACAATAATTAGATTTTTAATTAGTGACGCGTATCAATTGTAAACAGTACCAGAAGTAATTAATATCAAGGTAAGTAAGTACATTATTAACTATATACTGATCATCATATGTTTTGAGAGGCATTAACAATAGCCAATTTATTATCTATTCTCTTAGAAAGTAAAACACATCACAATAAGTAGAAAGAAGTAACTGTAAAACATCCTAGCGGTTGGAAGCCTATACTTATCTGAAAAATCTATTTTTTGATCATCTATATACAAAAATATATACCTATAGGAAGTTTAAAAAAAGTGATTTTCCAGAACTTGCAACTTACAACGCCACAAATCTTGAAACTTTATCATCCAAAAACATTTTTCGTATAGCTTTTTAATATTGACTAATAGGCTCGGAGAGATATCTCAATATAATAAGATTACCTTGATGGAGAGACATAAGAAGAAAGCATAGGATTTGAATAGTGTCTTGTTTCAGACACTTTAAATCGAAACATCTACTGTCAGTTATTTCCATTACTAAGCCCAAGACCATAACTTTCAAAAAGAGGTATTGTTTCAGTTTAGGGTTTTGCCCTTGCCTAAAGGGTCAGTGTATATCTTTCGCAATCATGCAATCTTTACTATGACGATCAAAATTCATTAGCTTGTTCGAAACCGGTCTTGTGTAGAATTTTTAGATTTTGACAAAGAGAAAGTTTTGGCACTCAAAAGAGAACAGCTAAGGCGAACTGCAGAATGCAATACTAAAATAATAGATCTTCATGGTATATGTAATCCTCATCGGAGGTATGTTTTCTGTATCTTTAGAAATTTCTTTTAAATGCTTTTCTCAATATTCAAAGTCTAGTTTTGGACACATATAATATAAGATCAGATGATGTTTGATATCAGAAATGTTGGGTAAAGCTGTCCAAGGGGCCATACATTTTTTTGCTTTTTGAAGAGTTGCTTGCATTGGCTTCAGGTACACCAACAGATCCGAATCAATATTATTTTATCTTTCTCGCAGTAGTAACTGGTTAACTCTGGCTTGTAGCATACTTAAAACTTCTTATTATTCTTCGTTTATATGCCCATAAATATTGATGTGTTTTTTTCCTGATTCCCCTTAGGTATTACTAAATTAGATACCTTTCACAACTTTACGTCTTACTTTAAACAAAAAAATCAAATCTAAAATTTAAAGCTTCTTTAGTAAAAAATAACAATTCTAACTGGCCCAGAGCAGTTTTAGATGTCAAACTTGTTGCTATTTTACAAAATTCTTGTCTAATGAGATAATACCGATTAGATAAAGCTATTAGTAAGAAATGTTTACGATTGAATCTGTCATAACATAAAGCAATCATATTGTTTTATCGTTTAAATCCAATTAAAAATTCCCCGCGGTTTAAATTCCAAACTTACTACATAATAACAACAATAACAAAATCAACGCAAACAAATAAATTACAAATCAAAACTTACCAAGTGACGATATCAAGTTACCCCACAGTTCAGCCGTCTGCCACGCGAGGAAGAAGAATCCGAAGAATCTCACTATAATACCATCTACTCCCTGATCGGTAAGTTTAGCGTAAACTCCAGCTACTTGTGTGAGATAGGAGGCTTTAGAAGCCCACATGGGTGCGGCGCCGATACCCAGTAAGACACCAGCAGGTACAAGAGTATAAAATTTTGGATAAAATTGGGCCCCAATATAAGGAGCGTAGCACAACATTGAAAGGCATAATGTCCATTTAGCAGTTAACCTTTTAATAAGGAATGTGGGTACGAATATGCAACTAACCACAAGAGCTGCATAAATTGCACTTAGTGATACTGTTCCTAGTCCATCTTTAGCATTAATACTACTTTGGAGGTTGGCGATTCCTTGGAACGCCGTAAATTGAATCATAAATGCGACTGATATAATAGATACGTTCTTTAAAATCCGCCATTTTTCTTTTCTTGATAATTTGAATTTTCCTTGTTGTGAAGCTTCCTCATCTGTGAGTTCTCGTGGTGGTTTCATTACTGTTCCTAAGTTATCTCCGTCATTTTTAAATCCTTCATTATCGTAACCACCTGTTACTGATACTGTGTAAACTTTACCATCGGCATTTGTGTCGTTTGTTCGCGTGTTGGCAGAACCGTTTTGCGATTCCGAATGGTCGAGGGACGCGGTCATCTCGCGGCCGCGGTTACCCTCCACAATCTGAAACAAACCAAACGTTATAATTAGTTTCATGTGCTATAAATCAAATACAATGGATTATAAAATGGAAACTAATCCTTATAGTGATCATAAAATGTCTATAAAAGAGACACCCATATACAATATGCATTTATAAGATTATAAAATGCGTTTGCCATGCATGACAAGTTGCGTTTTTCAACTTGATTGTTTAGTGCTGTTATAACGAGCAACGACAATGAAACTTAGAACTTTATAGAAAAAAAGTGGTATCTCGTAATAGTAAAACAATACTGTAATGTTTTATTTTAGTACTTTGATAGTATCAAGGTGTATGAATATTTAATGTAACCAGTAAACGGTTCTTTGTGGATTTAATAATTGTGTATAAGCAATTTGATTGCGATTTAAAATATACATTGACAATTCAGATAATTCTTTATTTATTAACATGATTTGATTCATTAAGTTCAGGAAAGTAGAACTTAAAATCTATCTCTATCACTATTAAGGTTAGTTTCAATAAGAGGTGAATTGATATCCAAATGGGCAACCCAAAAAGGATCTTAGCTTTATCTTAGGATGTCTAAAACATTTTGAATCTCTTGGTCAAGTGTCAAAAAGTTTCAGACATAGAATTGGTTATTTCGGATGTTGAGTATCTGATTATTTATATTGTTTTGGCAGATGTAATGCAGTAGGTAACCATTTAAATACCAAACAAATAACTTTGGCATGTATTTCTCTCTTATAATAGGATAAAGAGAAAGCAAGTACCAAGGATTTTTGGCATTAGTCTGCATAAGTACAAAAACCATCTACTATCTCTACAGAAGAGGCTTAAAACACCAAACATTTAACTGATAAAGAGATTGAAAGTGTGATATGGACCATTTTGACAATATTTATGTCAAAACTGCATTGGTTCTTAAAGAAAAAGTTATTTGAACAATTAAGATGATGGAGTCATGGCCCTTCAAGATTTTGAGAAATTCTAAATTTTGAGCAACCATACCTTAGCCATTATTTGTGAAAAAAAGAACGGAAGGAAGCAATTGAAGAGTACTATAATTAAAAGACAGTTAAAATTGCGCTGAATGGGATAGTTTAACAACAGCAACACAAAATCTCTGGCTGAAAAATAAAATATGGGGGTCAAAATATATTGAACCAATCTAACCTTGTCCGTTGCAACAAAATAAGGAAGAATCTTAAGCAGGTTAGTTAGATGTTTTGGGTCAACAAGGCTTTCCAATGCGAATTCTGAACCTTTTAGGGTCGTTGATATTTCGGGCCGGGCAAGTTTCTACCAGGGGAGAGCAAAAACAATGAGAAATGTTGTCTTCAGATTAAAGTGTAAAGATTGAAAATAAACAATAAACAAAAAATTCTTTGTAGTAAATATGTGGTTTTAATTGTATACAACCTATACATTTAACAAAAAAAGTTAAGGAAAAACCAAATCAATTCAATTTATCGGCGACACAGTAGTCTTTTTCAAGAAGCAAAAAACAAATCATTGTATTACAATTCATTGAAACTAGTCTGCTTTGCTGTATCAAAATTACCGAATGGTATTTATTGGTTTGCATGTAAAACAGTCTGTTCTTGGATAATACGTGGCAATATGCAAAATACAATATAGGCGAAAAAAAGCTCCAATATCCAAATTATCTTATTTGTATCATTCTTGTCATCAATCTACCAACTACTACTGTTTTTGTAATGTATAAGTTTTATTTAAATTTGCCTTTTACAACTATAGGAATTTTCTATTCTGTTACTAAAATTATGTAACCTACTATACAGTAAATATAAGTACAACAACATTTCTAGACTAGGGAAATTTTGTTGACCTAGTAATAAATAATATGACTAATATTTTTGTTTCTAGTTATTACTAAAAATTTCGCAATTTATTACGTCTTTACATTCTCTTATTGGAAAACGATTTAATCATAAATTCCAAAAAAACCTGTAAAAACAACAATAACACAAACAAAACAGCTTTCCCTTATGAGATCACAAAATTGCAAATATCTACAATCCAACGCTGATTTACAAGAATCTACTGGAAATTTTTGTACTAGGCGCTTACTTCTTGTTCAATCCGGACCGAACCAGTCGACGTGTGCTCCTTACTTTCTTATTTACAAGAAGTTTATAATCCTGCCCGTTGCCTCGATTGCAAACGCACACGCTAAACCAGTTGTACAAAGATATTTATAGTTACAACTTGCATGTAAGGAGAATAAGGAATGTAAACAGAAAATTTTGCAATCTTGTATGTAGTTGTTCATCTATAAAATTGCACATACTGGTATTTAAAAGGTGCGAAAGGTCGCCTTTTTTACTTGAATAACAAAGTTTACGAATTTCTAATTTAGGAACGAATTTCTAAAAATTGTAATGTTTATTTCTGTAAATTGTGTAATATTTGTATGTCTAGATGTATGGGGTTGTTGGCCGTGCATCTTACATGTCCACCTTGAGAGATGCACGAGCTTGACTTACAGGCTAATTTAAAAAATAAGAAGAAAATATTAATTTCGTTATAAATTTAATACGTCTTGTTAAGTTATTTTTACGCTTGATAGAATAGTGACTGATTACATGTCAAAAAATCGCGATTAGAAAATCAGCAAACCTAACAGTAATAAGTTTTTAATTTAAAATTCTACCCAAAAAAATTAATAGCAATAAGAATTAGCATAATCTTTGTGATGTAATCACTGAATATACGTAGATACGTACATAATGAAAAATGTTTTTGAAACAAACAAGCAATTAATTTAGTAAAAACTTATAATTAATGCGTCTTCGTGAAGAATCAAAATTTATTATTCTTGTTTCATACTAAATATTGACTTTCGTAGATTATTTTTCTAGGCAAGTTACATTCCGGAATTCGTGAAACTTCCTTTCAGATTCTTGCGGGGCACTTTCTAAGATGTTATGTGAGCAATTGTACGTACTACGGAAATTAACGATAAATGAAAACACAGCTTTATTTGAGAACTATAAAAAAAGGTTAGCACACGCGTTTGGAACAAATGAGAAAATATAGAAAATAGTATTAACAAATATTAATTTATTCTGGATATTTTCTTCTATTTATGGAGTGTTTATTGTTAAAATATTCATAGTATTTCTTCAAAGTGGGACATCAAAACCGCTAATCACAGTTTTACTTGGTTTTGAAATTGACCAACCAGATGAATCAGCTTGTTTTTAAACATTTTTTCCTTTCAAGAATTCTTTTCTTCACGCTGGTTTTATCACAATTAATTTTTATTTGTATTGACTTTTCATTACTTGATTGGGTTGAACTTGCAGATTTTTGGCCTAAATTTATTTTTTATCTAGTTTTTCAAGCAGCTCTTGGCCAAAAGTCTTATAATTTGATTTTCACAGATTCTAAACCCTGTGTAGTTTTGTAATGTTTCTAATCAAAGCCTAGAAAAGCATTGGTTGATGACTGAAACACGATACCAAAAAGCCTGATAGATATTTGAATCTTCCCATTGCTTTTAAGAAGTTTTGAGTCTCTTAATTGGCATTTTTACATTTCAGCAGTAAGAAGTTTCTGTTTTAACTACAGAATATTAGATACAGACAATTTCCAATGTAGCAATCTTTTCTACAACCATCCACTACTCAAAAAACAAATGCTATATCACATACTATCAGTGAAGTAGAAACTTCAGATAAGGAATAGAACAGAAAAGACATTTATTCGATCGTTTGTGATCTGGATGTACCCTTCAAACATTGTTGACCCATTTCAGATTAATTGATTGAGTTCTTATTCAAGTCAAAGAATCAACAAATAGACAACCATTCTACGTAACAGTAGACACTACGTTTTTGTGCCATGTTGGATTCTTGTATTTTTTATAGCTGGTTTCTAAAAGGCACCTCAGAAGGTTTCACGCCCAAAGAAAACAAATCAAAATCTTTAAAATGTTTTTTCTCAGCTATATGGACAAGAAAACTCTTGGAATCTTATATTTACGATCTTACAGACAGAAAAATGTCGTTCTTCCACTAGACATAAGTTAGTGCAAAACAGAATGTATTGATTACTCTTTATACATCAAGGTGAAAATTATCAGCATTTCACCATGCTATAAAACAATAATATAATAATCCTTTTTTGCTCTCTTTGAGTGCGGCTAAATCAAGTCGAGAAAGGATGTTTAACATCATGTAGGCAAATGTAACATCTATAGAGATCAGAATTCTCCAACCGTTATGCCCTCAGATGCTATAAATTGCTACATGATGTTTAACCACGAAGAAATTTTGTAATGCAAAACTCAAAAATGACATTTGACAATCATCAAAGAAATTTCCTCATTTCGTGGTCGTGGCATTTAAAACTCCTCTTCGGCTAAGAATGGAGAATTGGTAAAAAAATTAGAGGCAGTCAAGTTTACTGTCTTTTTAACTACAGAATATTAGATACAGAAAATTTTCAATGTAGCAATCTTTTCTACAACCATCCACTACTCAAAAAACAAATGCTATATCACATACTATCAGTGAAGTAGTAACTTCAGATAAGGAATACAAAGGAAAAGTTCTATTGACGACCTACTTTGTTTGGCGGCTAGATATCGTTCTTCGACGCAATTTTGCAATAAAGATTTGCAAATAAAAACAGAAAAGACATTTATTCGATCGTTTGTGATCTGGATGCACCTTTCAAACATTGTTGACCCATTTCAGATTAATTGATTGAGTTCTTATTCAAGTCAAAGAAACCTCTTTGAAAGAACCAACAAATAGACAACCATTCTACGTAACAGTAGACTCTACGTTTTTGTGGCATGTTGAATTCTTGTAGTTTTTTATAGCTGGTTTCTAAAAGGCACCTCAGAAGATTTCACGCCCAAAGAAAACAAATCAAAATCTTTAAAATATTTTTTTCCCTCAGCTATATGGACAAGAAAACTCTTGGAATCTTATATTTACGATCTTACAGACAGAAAAATGTCGTTCTTCCACTGGACATAAGTTAGTGCAAAACAGAATGTATTGATTACTCTTTATACATCAAGGTGAAAAAGATCAGCATTTCACCATGCTATAAAACAATAATATAATAATCCTTTTTTGCTCTCTTTGAGTGCGGCTAAATCAAGTTGAGTAAGGATGTTTAACATCATGTAACATCTATAGAGATCAGAATTCTCCAACCGTTATGCCCTCAGATGCTATAAATTGCTACATGATATTTAACCACGAAGAAATTTTGTAATGCAAAACTCAAAAATGACATTTGACAATCATCAAAGAAATTTCCTCATTTCGTGGTCGTGGCATTTAAAACTCCTCTTCGGGTAAGAATGGAGAATTGGTAAAAAAATTAGAGGCAGTCAAGTTTGAGAAAATTACTGTTCCAAGGCGAACCTCAGTGAGAAACCTAGAACATTAATCGCTAAGTCAACAATTCCGTATGGCAACATTTTATTGTAATTCCATTTGAGCCACGAGCTCAACAAAGATGTAACAAAAATCGCGAAAACTTGAAAGGTTCCACTTCATTTCTCGTTATCATTATTTTATTATACGATTACATAAACAAAAATAAATTTGAAAATGGCGAGTTTCATCAAAACGATTATCACGGTGATGTGAATGTTTCTTAAATTAAAACTGAAGCTTTTAAAAGTTTCCAGATTTCCTCTTAAGGAAAAATGTGAACAAACAATTTAATGATTGAAAACTGGTATGTATGAAATACTTATCACAAATAAGTAGCCTACAAGAAAAAATATCTTCATAATAAATAACTATATCAGGGTAATCTCTAAATAATTATTAACCAAAAAAATAGGAATGATATCCTTGCGAAGAACAGACAATCGTTTACGTCAAAGGTAGGAAATTTTCAGGGTTAAATAAGCGACTAATGTTTTAGTTACAAACTGGTCGATTGACAAAAAAGGATTTCACATATAAAATTACTTCTTGATAAATAATTTAATACCAAAAAAAAATCTTCGTATGGTTTTATTTTTTAAAATTTCCATTGTGTTACTCAACGGGAAAATTATAATTTGCAAAGTTGTTTGAATTCTAGGATTAGGTATATTATTTTTATTTGTGACAATTGATTAACATTTTAGCAACTGTTTCTATTTTTCAGCTGTTTTAAGGTTGTCGACTCATTTTATCAAATGAACAATGGAAAATGTAGGCGTACTTTGAACCATTTTACTTATACAAATTAAAATGAGTATTTTGCATTTTGTAATTTTTTCAGTACAAGCAAATATGTTACAAAATGACTAAAATATTAAGTTCTATATTAGTTTATTATTATTGGTAATTCGAGTGTCGGAAGCATGCTATTATAAACTTCCGTGCCATTGAGCGACAAGGTCGATGAAGATGAGCTTGCGTTGTTTTTTGATTTTACGCCGCATCTTTTATATTTTATTTTTCCTTTGAGCAGTACTGATAACATTATTAAACGTAAAACGAGTAATTAAATATGTAAAATGTTCAAATTCACTTGGCAAACACCTGAATTAGGTTTAAAAGGAAAGGTAAATACGAGATGATTTATTTGTTAGCAGAATGTTAAATGGAAAATTGGATGTTTAAAATTGTAATAAATGCTATTGTTATATTTTTTAAAAATGCATGGAAAGTTTTAAAATAAATAAAATTTCTTATAGTTACTGTTCTTGTAGTATTACTAATTTATTATTTAGATACGATTGGCATGTTCCCACGGTTTTATCAGTTCCTAGTGCTTGTTAAAATATATAATATTCATACTATCTGTGTTTTAATGTTTTTTAAAACTTTCACTTTTACAAGAATCGAAATTATCAAACATTGTTAAATAGAGTCGAAAAACTGGTCTAATCTGAAAAAATATCTAAAAGAGTTATTAATCAATAAAAAGGTAGGTTTATTTAGTCTTTTAAGTTTAAATGTGAAGGTAGTTTATAATATAAATTGTTGCAATAAATATGGTATGTAATTATATGTGTATGAAACACTTCATAAAAAAGACATAGTTGGTTAATTACTTGCGGAATTCCCTAACATAAATGTTGTTATAAATTATAACCTTTTGTTAAACATGTTGGGAAGAATTAATCTTGCACTTCTTGCACTTAATTTCCGTGTTATACGAGGGACAACAAAAAAAATTGTTGACCATAGTGAGATGAAATTCCTAACAAACGAAAGACAATGAAGACCTAGTATTCAAATTACTTTTCGAGGTAGCTCGATAAAGCAGAGCAAAATTTGCAATGTGGGAAAGACCTAGTGAGTAAAAGAATTTTGCAAAGCTGTTTGTTATCGTCAAATGAAATGCAAAGGGTTCAACTCAGCTGAAAACGTTGCAAAAGACATGGAGATCCTAGCATCATTGGGTTTTGAATTTGTCTACCCAAAAGGCTTAGTCACGCAGATCTTTAGTATCTAAATTATCATGCTGTCGCTTTGAACAAGTTTGTTTGTGTTTTTTTTGGTTACTCTTCCAGTTTGTTTGTTACCATTTGATAATATACCCCTAGAGCAATTTAGAGGTCAGTTTGAGAATATGTGTAAAGTATTCGGTCTGTAATCGTTCTTTAGCTGATTTATGATCTTACCCAATGCTCTTCCTTGTGAACGACTTTACAGTAGTGTGTATGAATGACCAAAAAACAAACGCCTTGATGTTTTGCAAAAAACCTTGTGGAACAGATTATCCAGAAAAGGAAAACAGGAAGTGTAAATTCTGCTAAAATGGTTGTATTGTATTAAGTGATCACGCTTAGGTTCTTAAATGGCACAATCGTTGGCAAGCAATCTACTGCCCAAAAAAATGAGTTGCCTGTTGTTAAGCAAAATTGGTAAAATGCCTTAACATAGCCAAGAGCTAAAGGTAGAGGTATTTTGCTATTTTAATGATCCCATTAATAGTGACAAAACAAAGATCATTTAAGACATTATTTATAAACAGAACAACTAAGAGACCTATGTAAAAAAATGAAGTCAAAATAATGCAAGATTATTTTAATATCTACTGGTAAAGTATAAAAATATAAAATCTCCTTAACCGCATTACAAATTACAAGCTATTGTACTTTACTGATGGTAAGTACAAAGTTTTAGATTCAGATGAAAGTGTAATTCCTAAAAATTTAAAATGCAAGAAAACTGAAAAATGTTCAATAGAAGTTTTTGTACGGGCATCACTTACTCAAAAGATGAGCAATGAAGTTGAATGAGAAAAATAGGTTGTTATCTTTTCAAGTCTATCTAGCAAATGGGTTTCTATTTTATTTCAAGTGTCCAAAATGTCATCCAATCGAAAATTAGATCAAAAATGAGCAGGAAATCTATAGCGACAACCAACAACAATGCGTTTTAAAAACCTTGACAAAAACCTTGAAGAGAAGAGTATTGGAAGTGTCAAAAGGATGGTCCAATTAGTGTTTGCGTTTCAGCGTAATCAAGATAAATAAAAACAATTCTTAAGCAACACAAAAGTAAATAAGAATTGTGGTAATGTTGATATAGCACGACGATGTACTTACTACTGTGTCGAATAATCTAACTGATACACTACAAGCATGCTAAATTAGACAATTCTTACTATACCTAATTAAGGTTAAATTGTATCACTTGGTAAAAACTACTCGATGTAATATTTTACATTCTAATATCTCACTAAAAATAGATTATAAAAGCAAAAAGTTGGTTTTACACGCTATGTTATAAAAAACAGCGCATATATTGACGCTACCATAAAAAGCGGTTTGAGAAACAAAAAATAATCATCATACAGTAAGTTCTACAATATAACTTCGTTTTTTGTTTTAAGTAACATACATCCTAAAATAAACAATTTTAATTAACTGTCAACGACAAGAAAACAAAACAGTAGCAAACATCACCAGAGACAATAATTTTCAATTGTTTCAATGTTTTTTCTACTCAAACCAGTCTTAATTGTGTTTTTATTTGTGCAGTCTTCCTTTTCTTGTTTTGGTAGCACCTTTAACAAGTGAAACTATTTTTAACAGCTGTAATAATGAGAAAGAAGAGAATAACTTTAAACAAATGAAAATGAGAGTCTAATAATTTGTGTTTTATTCTCTATTGTTTTTTAAATGTTTATGTAAGATTTATTTTAGAAAATCTTTATTTACAACCTGTCTATTAGTAAACTTAAATTTTAGTTATTTACTAGCTTTTATGTTTAAAATGACAAAAATAGCAATTACGATTCGCTTTTGTTTATTTCTGACAAAAGAAAAATTAAAAAAAAGAATTTATATAGAATTGAATTGATTTAATTAAAAAGATTTTAAGAATAGAGATGGTTATAATTATAATTATTGCTTTGTGAATTTATTACTTGTTAACATGGCAAATCACAAGAAATATTATAGTACATGTAAATTATTTATCTTAAGCTATAAATCTTTTCTACATCCTAGAGAAATAAATCGGTTCCTGATTTGCAAATAATACAATTAAAAAAAGTTATTACTCGTAATTTAAATTTTAAATAAATGAAGGAATATATTTTGTAGAGTGTACATAAAAAGTGGAAGCTTGCTCATAAAAAATAAGGTTAATACACAATTTGCTATTCATAAATACATTATGGATGCCAGCACAGCATTAAGTTGAAAAATATTGCACGTTAATTTTGTTTATCTACGTTTGTGCGAGTAAACTGCATTTATTTAAATTATTTGTAAAAGAAGATTTATTAACGATTTGAAATTTTTTTTTCGGATTGTTTTGTTATTTATTGTTAGTTAACTTCTTACTGTGTTTGTAAATAAACATGTTTTTATAGCATTCATGCTACTTGAAAAATCAAGATTAATGAATTCGCTGCTTGAGACCTATAATAACGATGAATGTTACACAATCTTATACCTTTTTTGATTTTGATTTACGATTTGCTACTTTTCATACGTAAAGCAAAAAAAATGTTTCTTCAGAACTACTAGTAAGTATCCAACAATCTAGTGATTGTTTCAAGGATCTTAGATTATGAATTTGTTAAAAGCTGCAACAAACAAATCTTGGTTAATCTAAAAACCGGATTTGATAACAAAACCTAATTTACATTCATAATTAAATCACGACATATCTTCTGATAAGTTAATTATGAAGCAAAGATTTTCCATTAAAGAAAGTTGAATTAATTAAAATTGTTTGTTGCTAGTAACAACATTGTAGAAGAATGACTGCGATTGTATTTGTAACAAGAAGCAAAATCGAGACGTCTCTATCCTTTCCAAATGGAATGACTCTTATCTTATCTCAATTACAGGAAAACTTCCGATTGGGAAAAATTCTTGATAAATGCTGACTAAGTATTATTTGCTATAATGTTTAATTTACTTACGGCGTGTGTTATATTTATTATTGTGTAATCGACAGAGGTTATGTCCAAAAATTTTCTTGTCTTGGGCAATATTACTGAATAGTCTGTTTTTGCAAACCTCATTTTTGGTCAAAATTAAAACAAAGATCTTATGCTAAAATTCTGTTTTGCTTTTAACCTTCTCGATTTTACTGGTGTTTTTTTTTTGTTGTAATATAAAGGTTCAATTTCTCTTCTCATTTCTAATTTGGCGTATGCCCGTCTTAGTTGTTCTTTATTCTTCTTTATTAATATTTATTGGTTACCATGTAGGAGGTTCTGAAAGTTGAAGGAATTTTGATTTTTAATTTATGCGGCTATAGTTGAGTGTCCATAAGATGACTATGTACGTTTTCCTTTGCATTGTTATAAACTTGCTCCATAATGTGGTCTATGGCATGGTACCATCTTAACTTGGTAAAACACTATTATGACAACACCACTTTCGATAGTATGATGCCATCTTGACTGTACACCTTGAAGATCAAAAGTCGTACATTTCTGTCCTTTATTGTAATATGTCCAAATTTTAATTGGCTTCTTTAGTCCTTGGGCATAGCTTCCGTATATTTCTTAATAACCAAATTCAAAAGCGATTTGTTACATTGTAAACTTTTTTGTTATTTGAAGGTTAATGTATTGAATTCGGGCATGTCATATTTCAATCAAAATTGAGAATATCGAACAGCAGATATATTCTAAAGGCCAATGGAATATTAAATAAACATATAAATCGTTCTTAACTATGTCGCATCTTCACACGGTGCTACAATAAACTAAATGTACCAACCATACCATAAAAAGGTTGCTTGTTGCTTTTGAAAATCGCATAGTAAAAAGTCTCAATAAATATAAAAACTTCTTAAAGGTGATTGTTTTGTTTATTCTAACCTATGCGATATGATTCTTATCAAAAGTTTTAATATCTTTCCCATGTTATGCATCAAGTATTTTCCATAAAATGCCATTTTTAATTCTTACAAAGACGTCAAATTACAATAAAATGACGACAATTTTTAAACAAGATAAAAAAGAAATAAAAATTAAATTTACCAACCCAATTATCTAGCTATTGTATTCAAAGCAACACATCATAAAATTTTGCAACAAAACGTAAACTATTATAAAATAAAAATTATGAATCATCGCCAAACTTTTCCTTACAGATTTCTAACAAATAATTCCAATAACTAACGAGTTTGTTTATTGTATCTAAAAAGGATAACAACTAATAAACACGTATCTAGTAATCGATTCCTGAAAATTCTTACTTCTAGAGAAAATGATATTATTAGTGCTTGCTTACATATTGTGAAGCCTTTCGTTGTTGGACATTCCTTAATACAGGCGAATCGCTCTGTAGATCATCCCTCGGAATGTAAGTTTTGGCATATGAGGAAAAATCAAACACCATTTCGTATTCAGTTCACACTACGTATAACAGTCCATTGCGATACAACGCACGCGTTAAAAATGTACAAATCAAACGAAACGTGCAGTCAAAAACGAAAAACCCATCAACGCTCTTAAGAAATCGCCAATATTGGAAATCCGAACTCGTGTTTATTCCTTCACTTTAGTGAAGATGCTAGAACACTGCCATGCATTACAAACCTAGTTGCATAACTAAAAGATAATTTCAGGTTGCATCGTTATCCTTGAACGTACCTCTATATTTTATAATGACACAAGTTCCTCAATAACATACAATAATCGCAACTGTTAAATTATTATCGAAAGTGTGACGTAATTTAAAATATGTTTTTCGCCTTTCAATTATAACCGTAAACAATAGTCATCACAAGTGAATAGGTTCTTTTATCCACGAATGCTTGAGTGGAACTAATTCTGCTATACACTTGAATTTTTAAGATGATCATAAAAGAGGATTATACAAGACCTATAATAGCCGTCTTGATTGTTGAATATATACGAGATATGTTCGGGAATTCTTCTGTCTTTGTTTCCTTATTATTTTCCCAACGATTATCTAAGGTATAATTAAAGGAAAAAAATTTTATTACAGATGATATCATTTGTTTGTCAAAATTAAACGTGTCTTTATTATTTGCATATCCAGTATCCTTCAGGTTTCAGGAAGCTCAAGCAAGTCTGCTTTCTGCTACCTATCATAGATATAAATTTACTCGGTCTCAGATGCTATTGAATTAGCATTTTGCCTAAATCATAAAGACTAGAAAGATTCACGAAGAGACATTTGAGTGTTTGTAGAAAGTCAACTTCTACAAGAGGTGTTCAAGTCAATGCCATTTCTTAAATAAAATGAAATCTTGTTGTTTCGACTCTGGTATAGGTTTAAGTCGAGCTATTCAAGCGATGCTATTCGTTATGATAGGTGAGTAGTTTCAAAAATGATCGATTTTGCTACAAAATGCAAGTCTATAAGTCTGTTTTAGCTGTGGGGAGCTCAAAAGAGTGATAACCATGACATTTTAAACTTTATTTTCTGTTCTAGATTAATTTCCGTTAGTTAACAGTGTGGGAAATTGTTTATACCTTGCTGGCAAGAGCAAATGAATGAAAATCGAGTTCAGATTTACGATATTTATTTGTACAAATTAATTTTGTTAATATTTTTCTATTTAAATCTACACTTATACTTCATTTATCTTTAGTGGAAGAATTGACATATGAAATTACTTGATGTATGCAATTTCCTCTTAACATTCAACTAGTAGATCCGGAAGAGCAAGTGGGACATACACATAAATGATAGTATATAACCTATAGAATTTCTTAGAGCTGTGTTGTGGATGTCAATTAAAATAATTAAAAGATTTATTGATAAAATTGTTTTTTAGTATCAATGAAAATGGGTAGCCAACCGTTAAAGGTCAATTTACCAGTTCTAGTTAAAAGGATGTTATTTACTTGCTGGATTTCCTTAAATAATGAACTTCATAATGATGTATGTTGTATATTATTAAATGATTAACGGACATAAAAAGGTTAACTAATACTGTTTTCGAATTCTATGGTAATTACGGGTATAATAAAATATCTCTTTTCCTGTAAAAATGCCTGAAATGTAAAATACTGTTGCGACTGACCAGTTTGGTTAAATATTTGCATGATGCAAGAAGGAAAATACTTGCTCTATTAATTATTACACTAAATTTTCCGGATTTTTCAAGATATGTTTGGATTATCTAGTTATAACTATAATATTCTGCACTGAAAGTTTCTCAACGAATTTTGTTCTTAGAATTGATTACCTTGTAATAATAGTGGTAGTATTAGATAATCGTGCGTTGTTACGTAAAATGCTTGAAAAAGACGCCATACTGTTTTCAAATTTTATTTTATTATCATTATTAGTTCTTTTTTTTTATCAAGAACAAAACACTATTATTGAAATATCAATGGAAAATCTCCATGTTCTTGAAGTAATTATTTATTACATCATTCCAAGATATATGCTGTGGTAGGTGCAATAAAGCAATCTTTACAATCAATTTCAAATCTCGGATTAATTTATGGCATGCTGGAAAGATGTTTAATTAAAAAATAGATATACGAGGAGTGTTCTATTAAACTCACGAACAATTAGGAGTCCTCTCAGATTTTGATCAATTTTGAATCCCAATTCTTGCTCTTAGATTTGCTTTGTCCTTCTTTCCTAAACAATTCAATTGTTTTGAAAAAAGATTTAATGTTTTACAATCTGGTCAAGTACATTTAAAATTATTTGCCAGAATTTGTGGTTTCTTTTTAATGAAGATGCAAAGATTAATAATTTTGTCAACTATGCGAAATGTTAAAACAACTGGCTACTATGATATCAGATTAACCATATCTTCAAAGTCCAACGAAGCAGTTAAGACTTATCATCAAAAATTGATATGCAAGCTTTTTATAAAATTTTTTTCTTTATTAAGTTGCATGAACTTGGCATCTTTTTTAATCAACTCAATTGTATTAGGAAATAGGTAAAAATGGCACAATCTACAGGTTTGCAACTAAGTATGCTATTAAATGGTTGGGATGTTCAGTGGTTCAGTTCAAAATCTTATAGAAGAATCAGAAAACAGACTTCTAATTGCTTCTGTAAAAAAGACAATGATTTTACTAATAAGACTAAAAAACTGGCAACTAGCGTTTACTGTATAATCTTAATTCACCAGAACATTAACATAAATAAAATTCTATCATTGCTTAATCTCTGTTATTTTCCAGTAGTTTAGAAAACAAATGCTGTAAAATTACAGGATTACCTAATTTACAATATTATAAAGTTAAGCTAAAAGGTAAATAAAACAATAGAGCAACAATTTTTAAAACAAACGAGATATGATATATGTAAATGCAAAACGTAGGTCGTTTGTTTATTTATCGAATTATACAAACTTTTCACACAATTATAAACGGCTTTAAACAATACTCCCAATTAATGTGACACTGTTTTAATTAAAATGTGTAGATACATAGAATATTAATGGAATAACAATTTATGGAGTATTAATTTTTGTATTGCAAACACACAAGGTCGAACATAACCTTACATATGTAAAGCGAATTACAAATGCATTAGGTATTTAATAAAAATAAATTAAGCTGAAAATTTCTGAATTATTCTAAATGTAGAAAAAAACAAATAAAATATAATCATAGCATCCGTGTATAGGCACAGTTTTAGTCACGTGATATAGGGGCATTCTTATAAATGCATAATATCAACTACGATTTCATTTCTCGTTGTGTACGAAAGTATCAATTAAGTGCAATGCGCCTTCATGCATAATGTAATATTGTTTTTGCCTACTTAAGGAGAATGAACTTTGATTTCTATTACTCTATTTAAAATTTGTTTTCAACGGTTAAATGTTCTACTTTTTATAAAAAATTGGTTTTTTCTAGTTTAATCAAAATCTTCAATTATTCACTTTATATTTTTACATAATCAGGTAAATTCTTAACCTATAAATTAAAAAACAAGCCAAAAAACCAGTAGAGTTATCAGGACTGTATTTAGGTTTAATTGTTAACAGAAAATCAATCAAATAAAATTTGTACATTTATACTACCGCTGTTTCTGTGTTCTAAATATTTTCTAGATTGTATCTACCTGCTATCATAAAAATTCTTTTAGGAGTAAACAGGGAAAAAGTACCCAAAAAATTAAAATTACTTGGAAAAAATCAATTTCAGTATTAAGTGCTGTTCTAAAAGTTGTGGCAACCTATACACACTGTAAATGATGCAACAGAGCAAAGCTATACCAGACCGACATGAATTCGGGAAAGATTTTTCGTATGATCTTGTTGTTAGTGCCAAAACTGGAAAAGACATTGAAGGCAAGTATTTTTCCCCAACCTGTCTATTTTAGGAAAAAGATATTGCCATACCATATCGCAACATCAAAACAACAAGATCTCATTACAACATAAAAATTATCTGTCTCGATAGCAGTGTACTAAAAAAACTCTAAGATATACTTGAATCTAATTACTTTGGAATAAATCATAAAGGGCAGAGCATTAAAGTGGCATAAAATATGTGTGGGCACCATGTATCACTTTCCTGAATGGAATGTTCCAATCATGTTAGGTAATAATAAAAGTTTTGATGAATGGAAAACTAAAGAATCTAAATTACATAGTTTTTTTCAGTCTACTCAGTGGTAATGCCGGGTACCGGTAGCCCTGAGAGAAGTCATGTTTAACTCTATTATGTATTAACTGTAATACTTTTGTGAACTTAGTATTAACGTGTAGAATAAATGAGGAATTAGGTTCACTAACTAATAACTTATAATAGAGGAAACCAACAAGTACTGCCTTGTTTGCTAGTTCGTCGGAACAGTCAAAGATAGCAGAGTGGAAAGAGCTGGGCGTCGAGGAGCTTTGCATATTTCTAGTTCTTCTGCTCAAATGGGAGCTATAACTCCACTGCAAGACTAATGAAAAACCGACCGATTGGTTAGTTTACAAGATGTTGTGGCACGGTCATTTGGAATTTGAACAGTACATTAAGAGCAATCACCATAGTTATAGTGTAAATGCATATGTTAACAAGCCAGATGGTACCATATTTAACTCCATAAAACGAGTCATGCTGTTACGATAAAACTGAAGCTAAAAGTGAGAAACTAAATCAGGGTCATGCGTACATATATGGACTATTTCTACAACACTTATCTATTAGCGCAAGAGCTTCTTGAACACGATACCCATTCTACAATGACATTCTAGTCTAAAAGGAAATCCTCAAGAAGTGGTGAGAAAGAAACTTAAAAAATGGAGAAGATATTACAGTAATTAGAGATGGTGTGCACTCTGACAAGTGGGGACAAGCGTTTGAAGATCATTACCGTCGGAGTCGCCAATTTTTTTATTTCTTTTTTTATATTTCCTGCTCCACATTGCAAATATACCGTGAACTTACGTCATAGCAAACAAGATTAAAGATTTATAAGAAAATCTATATTTGGCTACTGCTTAAGTGTGCGATGACAATGGAGCTGAGTTTTAGGTCCATTAATATAGGCAAAATGGTCTATACTTAACTATTATTTAGAAATCTTGTATCTGCAATAAGAAGTCAAGACGCAAAAACAAAAAATAATCTGTACAATATTTAGAAAAAGAAAAAGAATAAGAAGAAAAAGAATAAGAATAGAAAGAAAAAGAATAAAATGAAAAAAAAAGAATGGGACGACACGTGTTTTGTGGTTAATATTATTTATACAAAATTGCAAAATTGAGTAATAAAATAACCATAAATCATTTTTAATCTCCATAAAAGTTGTAACTAAACAAATTTTGTAATTATCAACTTTTATGATTCATTTAAGGTCTTACTGTGAAGATTGAATTTTAACGATATTAAATGCAACTTGATTTTAATAATTTTCTACTACCTGAACCAAAGGAAGATCACAACCACGAGCGTTACATAATTTACAAAAACCGCAGAAAAAAACAATTTTTAACGATTACTTAGTGTTTCAAAATAAAATTATGGACCTTTTGAAACATGGTATTTATTAGTATTAGCATAATAATATTTTATTTCCGGGCTAGCAATTTCCTTAATTATATATTGTAACATACTTAAAAAAACAAAATAAAATATACTCTTGAGAGACGAACAAATATCTGGGAATAATAAAAAAATGTAACTACATAAAAAGTGACCTTTAACAGATATTATTTTAATCACAAGTTATTATAATTTCGATTTTTTATTGTTTAAGTGAAATGACGTAAAATTGAATCAATAAAATTGTTTAAACCGGATCGAGTATTTTTACTGAAAAAATTAGAACAAAAACGAGTTGTTTATAAAAATATAACTGGATTTGTGTGACAATTAAGGTAAGTAAGGTCCACTAAACTACATACATACATATTTATTCAAGGCTCTTCTTTTAACTTTTTAGTATGCACAAATTGCAGCAATATGTATAAATCAGGAATTTTGGGATTCTGACTATTTTCTGGTTAAACGAGCACTACTAGATTATTAGAATAAAAAAGTTGGGAAATATTTCACAAAATAACCTGACACACATACGGAAACACAAAATTACTAAACAACAGCAATGTGATTTCATAGTGATAACCCTGACATTATGATATGACTTTTAGTACATAATCGAACGAAAGTTAATTATAATACGCACACCTAAAAGGTATGCGTATAACAATAAAACAAATCCAAATGCATTATAAGCAAATTTTCATTCTATACATCATTAGTTATCGCATTGATGTAGGTACATTATTTAAATAAAAATAACCTCGGCTAAATACAATTTGCTGATGACATTTTTTTAATGTGTGTCTATATCAATTTTAAGGTTATTTAGCAATCATTTATTTAATTATAAAACTACTGGCCTATTGATTTATATTCGTTAATTTTTATTTATTTACTCAATGAAAGGTATTGTAGAAATGTAATTTTTACATAAAATCAGTAATAAAGCACATTATAGATAAAACATGACTAATAATGTGTTACCTAGTACATATTGTCACGAAAACGTGTAAAAAGTGTGCTAGTTTTTTCATTTTAAAAATTTAAATAAAAACAACAAGTAAAAGGTGCATAATTGCCAGTTATTTTAGAAATTGCTTCACAACTCATATAACGCAGTATAAACTAGAAAGCTTTGAAATAAAACGTTACAAATTTCTTAATACTCTGCTGCTAGATATTTATTGAGATAAAAGAAATGTAATTTGCAATTTTACAAACAATTGGCTGGGTTACTTTCTTTACTCTTAAAATCCATTTATGTGGATGCTTTGCATTTAAGTAAGAAGATATGATCAGACTACTTTCAGTAACTGATGTGTTGTGATTTATAATTTTTTCACTTTTATTTGAGCTAATGAAAGCAATCTAAAAATACAAATACAATGGTTTTTACCGTATTAATCTGTTCCTGATTTTTAAATAAAGATAGAATCGTTGTACCTACTGCGCAGGTAGGTGTGTTTTCAGATCTAATTTCCACTCATGTTTTAGATTATAGTTTCCCACCAAAATCTTTTTGTTTTTATTCTGTTAACAATGATATACTATTTCTGAAATACATTTCAGTGTGTTCAAGGGCACCAACGAATAATAATAAAAAAAATAGCTTTTTATGAAAATCTATAAACACAACAATTCATTTTTTATCTCCTAGATACACTAATTGATACAACTGCATGTTCATCAAGCCACTTCACATATCGACCTAACCTAATTTACTATTTCATAGAAATCCTACTCTTCCGATTTATATCACTAATGTTTATTTACTTGTATTAGTATCACTTAAAAATCAAAAGATCCCAAAATTAAACAACAGCAGTGATGCGTGGTAATAGCTGTTAGAGTTTTTCTTTTTATATTACACCCATTGCACCTTGGATTATTTGTTTCACATGGTTGATATCAGACTAGGAAAATTACAGAAGTTTGCAACATTAAAAGTAAGCATACCTCTAAGTTACAGTGGGATATTAATACTCAGTGTTTCTCCCAGTCTGCGATTCTCAATTTAAGAGATTTCCATTAATTACCACTTATGTTCAGAGAACAAGCGGGTTAGAGAAAACAAGAAATGGCCCTTTTCCGAAATACCCATTTTTTAGATCTCGAAGACTATCATGGTGATGTGGATGGTAGGCACAGGTCGGAAGAACCGTCTGGACCTTAGTTTTTGGAATCGAGGAATTTGAGCGGGAAAACCCCCCGTCATTGTTTTAAGTCAACCAAGTCGAGTTTGGTTCCATAAGCGTTTGTCATTTCATTTAGGGCGTTTGTCCCTATAGTAATCTTGTGTAGTGTATTAAAAACATTCTTCCCATTACGAAGAATGACAGTTAGAGTTAGAGACTGAGAACAGCGAGGAATATGAAATTTGGCATGCCTACTTAGTTAGCACGGGGGCACAGTATCAAGAAAAAAACTGCCGCTTGAAAACAAAATACGGTCATTATGTAGTTTAGACAGTTTAGTAAGAAGTTCCAAAATTCACGAAAATCTTCAAGATTGCCCGAGTGGCTTGATAAATTCGAGATGTTTATAGAAATAACCCTTCTTAGGAGTTTAGTGCAAGAACGATTTAATCAGCTTTTGTTTTTCTCTCTTCGCTCCCCAAAATCAAAAATAGAGTAAAACTTTTAATTTCTAAATAGCACTGATTAATCGTAAAACAGATGCTAAAGCTGCTCAACCTTTTCAAATCACGTTACCAACATCGTGCTCTCCTTGGTTAACTAGCTTTATGCTCAATGCTAAAATTTATATTTTCTGCAAAGCAATTTAAATATAAACAATCATTTATTTGCATTGTTCATATGATCTGTTACTAGACGGAAAGTAAGCAAATCAATGTCCCCAGTTATAATATTGTTTGTCTCTCTAGCTAAAGTTATCAGTAATTACTTCAACATGCTGTACATAAGAACAAGTGTTCCAGGTGTCTATGATCATTTTACAAAAGTGGGACTTTAACAATTGCGTTGACCAATTCGTAAAAAGCATTCTGTGATTTCAACCTAATGTTTTATTCGTCTGATATTTAATGTTTATATTGTTACCATTAGAAAATGGCGTACACACAGCAACGTTTGCAATGGAAAACGAACAAAATAGAGCAATTCTGAAACTCAATTGCGAATAAAAGATTGATTCTGTACAGTCCGAGAAGACAACATGCAGCTGTTCAAGTAAACATGCCAAGTAATCACAGCTCCACCCATATAAAATTGCCGCTGTGCAAGAACTAAGCGTATGCGTGTTCAATTTTGCAGGGAGTTCTTAAGTTTGCAAGCTGAAAGCTATCCCTAAATGAGCGATGAGGTTCGTTTCCATCTAATAGAAAAATTTGTTGCTGTTGGGCAATTGAGAACCTTTAGGAAATTCATGAGAAACCAATAAATTCTTCCAAAGTCACTATATGGTGCGTTGTGTCAGTATCAGGAATAATTTGAAGCAATCCGTTAACTACAACGCAGATACTTATAATTATATTAGCGTACTAGTTATATCAGTACTTGCCATTTTAGTTCCTAAATTATAAACATGTTAATGTTACGTTTTACGTCCCAATTATTTATTTCACTCTATTTCTGGAAGTTTTGGCGTTACATAATAAAATCAAACTTGCATGTTCATCAGGAGTGTTGTCCTTGTCTAACTTTAATGGTAAAATATGGTAAAAATAAACTTCTTCTTTAATTAAAGCCAGAAAAACTAAAAATTTGTATTTTTAGGTTGCCCTTCCCTACTAAAAAGACGCCAACCATTACTAAATAATATTATTCATATTGGCAGACTCAATTTTTGTTATTAAATCGATCAAATAATGAAAAATTAATTTAAAAATTTTTTTAGAATTTATTTAGAAATATCAAAACCTTGTTAAAGGTCTGTGTAGGAGAATCAATGTCGTTTGATAAATAGACGCAATACAGTACCTACCTATTATTTAAACAAACAATTAAACGTTATTGAAATTGTTATGGCAAATTAAAAGGTTCACAATTTTTTTATTTTTTATTTCTCTTGCAATTCATTCTATTATATAACAGACTATTGAAAGTAAGAATTTAAAATTGCGATAATAGGGCATTTCCTTATGTAGATCGCGCAAAATGATTTTAAAATTAAAGCTAAGTTTTATCAAACAATTTTAGGAATCAATTTTAGGAATTAATTTTAGGTTAGAACTGTTTTCTCAATTAGGTTAGGTTAGAGCAGCAATTTAAACCTTGGATTCAAATCAAACTTGCATAATTAGTCTTCTGATTGCAATTTAATTGAAGTTAAAAACAAAATGTAGGTAAGTAATATAAAATATACACCTTCAGTAATAAAAAAAGGCTTTCTATCAACCTGCATCTTAAAAAGATAATAAACACGTAATCCTTGAAACACTTAAAACGGTTTTTAGCAAACCTAATTGAACTATAAAGTCCATCCGGAAATTTCAAAATATCTTCTTAATTATAAAGCCAAAATTAATTTTGAAGATAATAGTAATAATATCAAAGGAAATTCATAACCTCATTTTTACAAAATATTATGATTGTTGTATCAAAAAAAAACTAAGAATGTTTTAAGAAACTCGAAAAGCTATGCATATTTATAACCTTAAAACATGTATAGCAATTTAATGAGAGTAAAAGTTAATTGAACGTGCGAATTTTACGACAATTAATGTATGTAAAAACGTTTCCTATAAACAAAATTAAGTTTTTATTAATGCAGGCCGCTTTAATTTAACATGAGATATAAATTTTTAACAATTCTTTATGAACGTGTTAAAATTTAGAAAGTACATGCTTGTTGGTTGTACATAGGTAGCACGATGTATTGCAGTGTTATTTTACAATTAATAAACATTGTTCTGTTTTTTCTATAAACAAAATAAAAAACAAGCGGTTTCAATCGACGGTGAATTAGGAAGAAATCGTAAAATTAAGACTATTAACAAATGAAACTGTTGTCTATTATTGTACGTTAATCGGGCGTTACAGGAATGGTAGATTATTATTAGAGTAGTTTGAGAAATTAATAAATTGACTAGTGAAGATTATTATTGGATAAATAAACTCAAATAGTCTAAAAATAGAAATATGTGCAGTATTTGTTTGTAACGTTCCTTCAAGATTTGCAATCGCAAAAGCGTTTTAGGGAATAATCAATAGTTTGACAACACTGCACAAATAAATCTCATCTCTCTCTCTAATAAGCACTTATTATTCTTTTAGAAGTTTTACATCTGTAATAACGAGCACCAACAGAAGTCTAATATCAGGTTATGATAATCTTTTGGGAATCCCCAATTTAGCTGGAGGAGAAATCTTCGGAGATAATAAATTCGATTATATTATTAAGAAGACAAGATTTTTATCTGATCAAACTGTCCTATAGGCACTTCTACGGAAAACAAACGACGCGAACAAACTCTGAAGGGTATTAACAAAATGGAGACCAAAGAGAAATTAGGCTTAGTTCAAAGTGTAAACATAGTGCCAAAGTCAATGAGTGTTTTTTAAAAGTCTATTAATTTTCCCAACAAATTATGCAAATTTAAATCAGCTATTAGTTGCTACCCCACCAGATAAGAATAATTTCAGAGAATCTATGGTCAAAATAACATCACCAGTGGACGTTTGGGTTCTTGGAAACACCTTGGGCACTGGTTCTCAGAATAATGAGAGAATAAGATATATTGACCATGAAAGGTATCGTTCAGAAGTCCACAGGCGGATGGACACAACCTGGTCCAACCGGTCTTGAACACTACAATCTTAAAGTTGTTTTGTCTAATACAATCTAGTATACAAATGGTTTTTTGTATCATCCCAAAATCTGCTCTTTATATTTGACACTTATAGATGACCTTCTTTGTTTACTTTTCATGGATAAGATCAGCCACCTATCATGAAATTTCTTAATCATTAAAAATGAGATCCTGAACTTGATTTTGATACAAAAAATAGAAAACGATAGTTAAAAAGTCACTATCACTTGAGTATAGAAAAAAACCAGAATCATGCATACTTCCAATGTTGCACCACAAGACATTAATATTTTAACTAATTGTACATTAAAGTTTAGTTTTATTTTGATTAATAATTTTTGCGTTTAAAACATTCTAAACCACACTAATGTGAGAAAGGAAACTATATCTCGCACATTAGCAACGCAAAAATGTTTTTGTAGTTCCCACGCGACATTAATCTCGCGGCACGCTGTACATCCACGCAAGTTAATTAAAATGTATTTCTTTGTTCGGATTTTCGATCAGATATAATTAATGCATTTACGTATGCAATCGTTTCAGAGAATTAGCATATTACATATATTTTCAAAAAAGAAAAAGAAGTTTTTCAAGGACAAATTGATTACAGACCTGTTTTCTCAGACATAGTATAATAAATTTCATCGGAGTCTTTACTTTGAAGTCTCTTTTTTTGCTTCTATCTTTATATTGAACTTTTAACTAAAATGATGAATTATCTTAATTAGAAGGAATTAAAAAATGTGTTAGAAAAATTAAAACAAATTGGTTGCTTGATAAACATTATTTTATGGGAAATGAAAATTCCACAGGAAATGCAAAATAATTATTGGCACTAAAACCGAAAACAATGATAATGATTTTGTTAAAATTAAATCATGGTTTTAATTAATTATAAAAAATTTTAATATTTTTGGCGTATAATTCACGGACGTTTTCAAACAATTAAACAACTTTCTAATTTCTATCGCATAAACTAAATCCAGATTGAAATATTCAACATCAATCCATCCATCCACGTTTTGAATTAAAACTTTTCACAAAAAATAATTTTTTATTAATTGGGATCATTATTAGAAACGTAAAGAGAGATATCAGATAGATAAATAAAATTTAACTTTCTAGCGATTAAAAAACAATTAAAAGATTTTTTAAAATTAAAATAATCTGTAGCTATGCAATTCTTGTGGAAATTTTCCATAAATTACTGTTATGAAACAATAGGATAATTAGCATTTATTTAAATTTAAGATGAATTTTTCCATACTAAAAAGAAATAAAATGAGTCACACTTACATGAATAAAATGTAGAAGAAAAGCTCCGTCGCGACGTCACTACGTCACAACTATAAAGCGCGTCTTAATCACCCTTTGCTTGTTCGCGTACACCGCCAACTTTTCGAACACTTCGGTTCAAGAACGTCTTTAATCACTTCCCAAAAATTGAACACACGATTTAGTAGTTGCGAAGTATTCAAATAATATGGCCCCAGTTTGGGAATTTAACTAAAATTAGTTTAATAAAGGACGTCTAAAGACGTCTTAAAATTGTTCAATATGCTACGAAAACGAAATAGAGGAAAATGCAGCCGGTTTGAACTAGTACACCTGCGACACGGTTTTGCTAGACCGCACTATGTACAGTGGCACAACACACAGGTGAATACTGGAGTACTGATTTCTTGGTGGTGGTACTTGCAAATGCTGTTGACTTCTCGCAGAGTCGACTTTTACAGAGATAGTTCACGTGCTATAGATTGGCTCGACGTTAATGGCGTCTGTATCGTCGATCCTGCGATATATACTATGTACCTTCATTTATGATTTTCTTTCTATTGTCTATTGTATTACGAAAAGCCATCATTTTGCAAACAAATTTCATTGTTTGTATTTTCCGGTTTCAAGTGGTTTTCTATATTTGTACAAGTACACACATCATAAGGGTTTATGGGCTTTGAAATTAGTAATACGATATCATTTAGAGCAAACACGGAATAATTTAAATATTTGAATTTTGTATTCTTTCAATATAGCATATAAATCTTTCTCACTTATAATGTCGAGAGGCTTTTTTTAGATAAACCACCCACGTGTCATTAAACTATAAATATGGTACTTTTTGAGAATCAATCAGTAGATTTAGATAAGAGATGAA
>VTPC01000875.1:79086-113639 GCA_011009095.1 Ignelater luminosus
CCCCCCAGAGCAGGCTTGGCGGACGAGGCTGAGAAAGTTGGGACTCTACCGGGCCTACCCCCCGGACCTAGGCGCAGGACACCGGTAGATGGAGTAGCCGTTGGAGTTAGCTGCCTACTTTTCAACTTCGGTGCATCACCCGCTGACGGAGACCGGATCGACTGCCTCGCTACGCACTCGAGGCCGGGCTCTACGCAGAAAAGTTTTATGCAGCGTTATTATACAGTCGCCGTGTTTTCTGATATTAAGACGGTATGTGATATGAAGTGGCGACACAACATCTTGAGAACAGTCCATGATTGGGGTATCAGAAGAGATGTGACTCTCCTATCACCAGCTTTCTCTTTAATAGCAAAATAAGAGTAATTACAGGCGATGCTCTTTTATCATCTCCGGTGTTAAAAGATGGCTCAACTCTAACTGCAACCCTTTTTCCCAACACAGTAAATAAATTATTGCAAATAATGGACGACGCTTTATGCAATCGGGGGTAAGATGCTTTACGTAGATGACTTTTCAAATTTAACCCTTGGGATAGTAACATCATGTGTACATTACTGTTGATTGAAATCGTGCTATACCGAACCTACGCTATTTCTTTATGGTAGTCTAATTCAGATGACTGGTTCTCCCCGCTGTTTAAAACTTTCCTTCGATACGAAACTAAACTGGATTTCCTGCCATGTGGGCATTCATGAAAATGAAGAAATTGGTAAGGCAGTCAAATGTGTCAAATATACAGACATAAAGCAATGACAAAATTGCATGCGAATGAGACAGAAATGTCTCTAAGCACAAGTAAGTAAAACGTAGTGTAGACCAAAGTAAATATCTGCTTAATTTAAAACGTAGAGAGCACATTAGGTAGGCAAACCCCAGTAAGGACTGGTAACAAAAGCTTTGCAAAATAAAATTAGTATGTAAAAATTAAAACAAAGTATTGAACAATAATTTCTTTATTATGTTTAGGTAAAATGTTTCCTAAACAAGAGATTGTTAAGAATTTTCTATTAATTTTTAGGTTGTCAGCCGTAAACACGAGTGTTCTTTTGGACATTCTTCATTAAATTTTGGACAGTGTCATTTGTTATATTTTTACTGGCTTTTCTCCACAGAATCTTAATTTCGTCTACTGTTAAAGTTGTTTTCTACATTTTCTGCAGCTTTCCTTTTATAATTGCCCAGTACCTTTCGACGGGCCGCAAGTCTTGCACATTAAAAGGGGGTCAAGCACTTTTAGAACGAAATTTACACTCTTAGCTTTATACCATTTAAGAGCAGGTTTTGAACAATGTGCAGGCGCTAAATACGGCCAGAAATTGTAGAGCCCGTGTGATGTCTTAAAAAAGATAGAAGACGCCGGTTTAAATATTGCTTAACGTATATTTCACCCTTAATTGTTTCTTTGGTAAAGAATGGTGTGCTTCGTTCCCCACATTGACAGATGGCCTGCCAAATCAATATTTTTTGCCAAATCTCGTAAAGGCAATTGTCTTTTGGAATTCCTCAAGATCACAACCAGGTGCTATTGAATAATACTGTGGGCCTGGTAGCGTAGCCAAATCCATTTTTACGTACGTCTCGTCATCCATAACGACACACACTTTCTTTGCAAATTTTTGTTCGTAGAGATCTTTCGATAGAGTAATACTATTAAAATTTTGTTTTTTAGATCTTTTAGGTGCCTTTTTCTTTTTAAATGTTCGAATGCTGTTCAGCTTGTTAATTTTTACGATCATTACATGTGAAGTACCTGCTTTTTTTACAATATCCCTGATGGACATTGAGGAATGACGATGAATGATGTGAACGACCCGTTTTTCTAAATTCTTACCTATTAAGTTCTAGGTTTATCTTGCATACTCCTACCTTTTTTAACCTCAAAACTACTTTTCGAACAGTGTAGTAATTCTTGTCGCACTTTCGAGCCAACTGTTTTAGATTTGTGTTAGGATCCACAAACCACTTGGCCATTATTTTGCAGCGAATCTTTTCATTTTGTTTCATATTTACAATTGTTTGCAGTGGCAGCTACACAGCAATAAGCATACTTGACGACTACTTAGAAACAAAAAATAATCAACACAAACCGAGATAATTTTCAGATGTTTTGTATACTTTCTGAATGATTCATAATTTGCAAAACTTTTGTTACCAGTCCTTATGTGAAATGCCAAAAATAAAGGGATATCAAAAAACTCTCAAAATTCTATCTTTTTACAAATTTATAAAGCAAAGGTTTACAGTAGCTATTTTATATACATATTGCTGTGGTTTAGAGGATGCCTAGATCGCGTGGTCTCACGATAGGACATTTTAGGCTTTAGTTTCAGGGCATGTACTCGTCTACGTATATAACAAAAGTCTTTGGCAAGACATCTATTGCTTAATTATTTATCTTTAAAAATAATTTATTAATTTGCAATTTATTATAATATTTTTTTTATAATTACAATGTAATTAAAATAAAATATAATAACAATTAAATATAATTATTTATATTTTCTTGCTAAGCTAATGAGAAATTTACATTATCTGTATGAATAATAACGACAAATCTAACATATAAATAATTAAATAATAATTAGAAATTGAGAAAATCATTGTTAAAATTAAAACAATTAAAGTGATGTAGGTAGTTTTAAAGATGATTTGGAGTTTGTTATAAGAATCATTTTTAGAATAATTTTACATTTTACAACAGAATTAGAACCTTTGCAATTTAAATCGTCCACGTAGATGTTGAATAATAAGCAAGACAACTGCACCCTGAGGTTCTCCAATTTCTATTTCTTCTAAGAACCCTAGAAATAAAATGAACTGATTGATTTTATACAGATAATATTAGACACCCTTCCGGAAATATCATATTTTTAAAGTAAAAGCAAGTTTTGGCATGGCGTGCAATATCGAAAGGCATATTCCATATGTGTAAAAGCTGAGGTTTTGCCTTCTTAAATTACAGTTTTGTTTCACAGATGGATAACTTTTCCAAGCCTAATTCGTAGAAAATCTTCGAACATTACTCAGTATGTGGGAAGCCGAAAATAGAAAATAACTTGGAAAAAATTTACCAAAAGATTGTAGATTGTAGGAATTTGCAAATCTTCCCTATACAATTTGCAAGACAAAGGTGTATATTTGGCTTTATCAAAAACAATCAAAGAAACTCATCTTGGCCTAACATAACTTAGTTTTTTATTGCCAAATAGGCTAATTAAGGTAAGTTTTAAGTAACACAATCTCATCTTAACGCAGAATTGACTTGAACTGGTTAATTTATATTTTAATATGTACAGACTAACCTAAACTGATCCAATTTCATCTAACCTAACTCATTTTAACCTTTAGCATTTAATACAAGTTAAATCAGTTTTCTAAAAATCGAAAGCAAAATCCAGCATAACTCATTTTGATTCAATCTGATCTAAGTTAGACCAGTTAAGTCATTTAAATGAAGAACTAGACATATGTTCATGCCACAAAAGATATAAAATCTATAAACCAAAAGAATATTTGAATTTGGATTCAGTAAATGGGAACAATGTTAAATTAATTGAGTTGATGAGAGAAAAGAAAAGAGAGTGACTAAGGAGTTTGAAGATTACAGCATCTTCAGAAAAAACAAAGCAGTCATTAGAAAATCATAAAATGTTTCTAAAGGTATCCATTGAAATATATTTGGAGCAAACATTAACGGTAGGTAAAGCCTACTCGCCTACTCGTCTAAATTCTGAGGACAGATATCTAATGTTGCCTTGTGGGTAAAGAACATTTAGAATAACTAAGACTTTTAAAGTCTATAGCAATAGAATCAAAGCAAATAAAAGAACTAAGTTTAGGTTGCTCGAGTAATAGGTCATATGGAAGAAATTATTTTAGTTAGGAAGGTTTCCAAAAATTCTCCAAAAGCCTAACATTCTTGATCTTGAGCAAATTGAAATTTGACTCGATCCGGGGTGAAATAAAAAAGTCAGAGAAATGGGCACTCAGGTTTGAACTTTGGCTTTTAATAATGTGTTTATTGCAGAAAATTATAAAAAAGCTGAGATTTACATAAATTTTGCCATTAGTGCAGAAGTGCATTTTGGTATTACAGGATATTCAGTAACAAGCTTAACTTGTAACAAAGATACTATTTTTGTTTTTTTAATTTTTAAAGGGCTTGATCAATGTACACAAACCGATTTTATACTTATGGTTTACAACTGCATTGTTCCCCTCAGAATCAAACTACCCTTCTTGATAAACGTTGGTACCAAATTTGTACCAAATGTTTCTTCATTGAAGCAAATTACAACTTTCATTACACAAGGCGTCCCAGAAATTATCCTGATTCGTCTATTATAAGATTCTTTAATATACCCTTTAGATGGGATATTATCGGTGTTATTTTGTTCTTCATGAAAAACAATATTGAATTAACTAATGTCCTATACGAGTGTGGATTACTCAATTACAAAGTTTATAGAGCCCGCCCACATGCTGATTGTTATCGACGTTATTGGTTAATGACTATCATTAGCTTGGTAAACATAGTGACTTGACACTTTTCATACAGTCTTTGTTTATTTCTATGTTTGGTTTTTATTTGTTTCGAAATGTAAATTTTAAAATGTGTGTTGATCTAAAACCTTTTTCCATTGGGCCGTGGAAGAGATGGGAATTAAAGCCCATGCAAAGAGGGACAAATTTAAAATTTAATTTGAAATATTTCTGTTTGTCGACTTATTCCTCTACTAAATTGAATAATTTTAATTTGTATTAGTTAGTCTCGTTTTTTTCTCTTTTATGTCTTCTTCTTTCATTTTTCCTACCAGAGACCTTCCATGTCTTTTCTTCTACCTAATCTACCAATAATTATAATCCGATCTTCAGTTCCACGATACTGATAATCAGAAAAAGAAGTGTTGTGCTATACCCGTGAACCTAGTCAATCGATCTGGATTTTGTTAGCACGAAACAAAAGTACTTCTTGCTGATGATGAGGAAATTAGTTTTGTGCTTTAGTTTTCATTTTTATAAATAAACCAATTGCTTTTTTGCATTATCTACGCGTTAATTCACAAGATACTAATGAGAGGCTGTTTTAAAATTAGCACTTTGCTTTGTAACTTTGGTACATTTTTATGGAGTGAGCGCTCACACAGGAGCAGTCATGTAGAAAATAAGCATACAACAAATGGCGAGTTGAGGCACCCAACAGATCGACATGAGTTACGTAAATTTTAAATTGATACAACTTATTTAAATAAACAACAAACTAATTAAACTTAAAATAAGGACAATAGCAAATAAAAATCCATAGAACATATAAATAATCATACAAGTTGTTTTGTGATGGTTTTCATAACCAGTTGTGTCTATTCATTATTCAATGTAAGAACCTGTAATAAATTAATAAGAAGAAAATTCATGCAACAAATTGAAAAATGCAAATCAGCTCCTCTTCGGGATTCTCAGAATGGAATTTAATTTTTCTAATTCTTCTTTACTCAACTAGAATATTTTTGGTATGGGGGATATTTATATTTTGTGGAACTTTTATTATTGCGTTTATCTGATTAATTGCACAAATGGCAAACCGCATTTGAGCTTTAAACACAAACTTCCGTGTGGAAGGTAAGCATGTGTTGCAACTCTTGCAAAATTTTTAAACATTCCTCCTCTTTGCAGACAATCGTAATCTAAATAACGGAAACCCGAGCTTTTATTGTTGTTTTGTGAATCATTGGGTTTTGAGATATCGCTCTTTTATCGCATTTTTTCGAGACAGCTAGTTTATTATTATTGTACCATACAGAAGCAATATAAGTGAAACTGACGACCTGATACGCCAATAACAAACATATACGTAATGTATTTACTTTGTTTAGAGTAATAACTGTAATTGTACCTCTCCAGACAAGGACATATCATTACTGTAATTTAAAATTGATACCACAGTTAGTAGTAAACTACATATAAAATTTATTAATTTAATAACAACGTCGTGTTGATTTCTTTGAATGAATTTAATCAACATCTCCAGATAAAATATTTAGTTAATTAAAATAAATGATTTAGCTTAGTAAATATAAGTAAACTTATTCCTTTATCAGTGGATGTTAGTAATATTATATTACTAAGGTATTAAATATAACAATAAACAAAGGTAATTGGCTATGAAGAATAAATTGCCTCACGATACCAATGTTAAAATCCGCATGCCCCACGTACGTTGTTCATATTTATAAATTTATTTGTAAATCATACAAATTTTTTAGGTGCCCTAACGTAAATATTAGGTATACATAGCACTGTTGTTCGTTGTTTATGGTGAGCTACTTGAATATGTGTTTCAGTCTACAACACCTAACGATTTAATTTGATGCAAGAAAATTTTGTTTTGTAACAAAATAGCTTATAAGAGTACAATACTACAGTTAGTGGTTCAAAAGATCAAGACCTCCAGAAAACGGTGACCCTAAAAGAATCAAGTTGCACGTTGATCCTTTCACAATATAACAAGGATAGAGCGATGACTAGCACGTTCTATTATTACCTTGTTAATTACTATTGCATTTATTGACTTTGAGTCAATAAATCACTTGAAAAATCCGTAAAAGATATTATAACAAAAATAAATATTTTAAATAAAAAAAAACTGGAAAGTATGGTGCGTATATGAATTACTTTCCGTGACAAAAAAGGACCGTGGTTGTGTTACATTTTCCTATTAAAAGCTGGAACGTTCCTCTTCGACCATCACTGAGAATTTTAAAAACATACGTAGGCAGAGATTACCGTTCCGGTATTCCCCTCCAGCACTAAGGAAAACCATAAAAAATCTTAGTAAGAATTATCGATTTGGAAATTCAAATCTTGTTCCTCTCGAATGAGAACCTAGAACATTAATAGTCTTTGTGTCAAAAATAGAATGCAGTCTCCTATAATTTACATATAATCGCCTCTAGATTATGGAATATAAGAAAGTCAAGAAGGAAAAAGATTGCCATTTCCATATCAAAGCTGTATTTTCACGCTGTGCTCATTTCTTACTAATTTAGTATTAATTTGCCTTGGCAGCAACTATTTAAAACAGTTTTAGTCCCGGTCTAACGAATTAGTTCTGTTAGGTCTAAATTCCAATGAAGCTTCAAATAGTGAAACTTTCTTCAAATACCGAATTGCTGTAGATAATGAGACAATGAATGATATGAGTTGGGGATAGTTGTAGAAATGAAATTCTTATGATCCTCTTGGGTTTTATTTCAAAATTTGAAGTTGTCATAACCTCCCAGAGATAAGATATTTAGCTGATGAAGGACAAGACTCGATTTTAAGTCTCTGTGGTATATGCTTCTCTTAGAAGGTTGATGTCTAGGCTAAGCATGTTTCAATTTTGGCTCACCGTGAGGATTCCGTTGACGGTTGTAGCTCAGTCTATGCTCCTATTTAGAGTTCTTAAAAAAGTCAATAGAGGTAGAAGCTCAATCTCGGGCCACAGCAGGTGGTTTGTGGTATATGTTCTGTTATTAGAAAACTGATGCAGGAAGAAACTCTAAACTCTCTCAGAGGATTAATAACTCTGACCTAGGATTAACATAAGTGACCTGTTGGCGGATTTGTGTTTGTATTTAGCATTCTGAAGAAGGTCAACAGAGAGCGAAACCCGACTTTGAGTTTCCGCAGGTGGCTTGAGGGATATTTAGCTTTCTTAGAAGGTTGATAAAGAATAAGACTTGACCTTAGATCATCTCAGATCATTTCTTGGCGGACGTAGCTTGATTCGTGTTTCTATTTAGCAACATTAATCTCAAAAAGGACAACGGGCAGCGAAATATGACCTTAGGTCATCGGAGGCTACTTGTGGCATGTTTGTAATTAATTTTTCGAGAAGGGTAAGGGAAGACGGAATCCAACCTTGCTTAAACAAAGAAAACTTTCAAATGTTAGTTGCTGCAGGCAGTCTGTTGTCAAAGGAAGAATCCACGGTTCCGCACACAACCCAATCTGTCAGTATTTCAGTCCGCCCAGCCAACTCAACAGCTCCATCAACAGGATTCAGCTCCAGCAGCAGGATCTAACTCTAGCAGCAGCATCCAGCTCCAGCAGTAGGACCTAGTTCCGCAGTAGCATTACTTAGAAGAATCAGCACAACGTCATTAATTGCTTCTTCCAGCTTGAACCTGTGTATATTTCAGTCAATACTTATTTTATTTTATTTATAAATAAACAAAACTCAATCGATCCTGCAAATAAAACGAAAAGTGCTAAATAATATGAAAAAAGAAAAATAATATCAACGAAAAAAAAAGAATAGCAGCAAACAAAAATAGAAACAAAGGACAAAAACAAATAAAAAAAATATTGTAAAATAAATCTTTGGAAATTCTTCTGCTTTAACAAAATAACTAAATAATCAAAAGAAGTCGACCAACTTGGGACAACGAGCTCCACCCACTCCACTGCAGGTACCGCAAGAGAAGAGTCGATCTTGCGAAGCCAACCTTTCCCGAACGACGTTCACTACCTGGTGACAGGCCGCAGAGAAGCTCTGTAGTGCGACTAGAAATAGCACAGCGGAGCTTTGCCAGTTATTTTTGATTATCTTTCTAATGAATTATGATATGATCTTTAAAGTTTTATGTGCATCTTAGGCACTCATTTTAAATTGCTGTTGTCTATTTATTTTTCTAAAATTAAACTTTTAGTGCCTAGAAATACGCTCTTTACTTGTCATACAGGAAATATATAATTCTACCTTTGATCATTATAAATAATTCTTATTTTATATAAAAACTTCACTGTTGGCCTGCTTATTGATAGAATAACATAAAGTTGCCCAAACAAAGTGGAAAACGTTTCACTAATGTCCAAAAACCTTCTGTTTTCCAGCATAGTGCTCACTTGAGTAGAATCACTCACATGTATTCATCATAGTTAAGTGAAATCCGGACTGGCCTGAAAGCAAAATGGTCTGTCTCGACGAAACTACAGAGAAAGACAATTACAAGTTCATTCAAGATTTGAGAATCTCTTAATTTGAAGGTTTTTATAAGGTACCTATGCTAATCACGATAGATGGGGCAAGATGGCGACCAAGAATTTCAACAGTTTTAGCAGTTCTGTCCAAATTTGGAATTGTACTGATTTGGTAAGAGTAATCGATTCTACAATGGTAAAATGACAAACAAATCGTTTTCTACATTGCTCACTTTGGAGGAAAAACAAAGAAAATGCCAAATTAAGAATTTTGGTGGCGACCTGTTCTAGGTAAAAAGTTCATTCCAATGGATAACATAGCTGTAATGTCTGAATTCTCAAAAATTCTTAACGTTCTGATAAGTTTCCTAACTTAGAGCTTTTTGTAATATTATTCCTTGTCTTGGGGTTATTTGTCAAGATGGCAGGGTTCAATGTGGAGCACAAGATCCTGAAATTTGCAGTTTATGTGATTCTGCCCAAATTTGATCTTGTTCCGATTTTACTATTTACTAATTGATGGCAATGATTTTGGAATTTCTTCTAATTCTGATTTATGTTTTCTATGTGCAAGAAACCCCTATTCTTAAAATTTCTCAAAATTTGTTCCTTGTAAGATGTTTTATGTGAGACAAACATGAGCATAATAGTAGCATGTGCAGTTTGCCTTACTATTGTTACTTTAAATTTTACAGTTTTCTGATCATGATGACATAGGCCCAAATGATTTTGTGTCTTGGAGAGAAATAATGATCAAGTAAAGGAAATCTACTAAAACTTGCATATCTAAAATAGTTTTGCAGAGATAAAATTCAGCTTTAGAGATTGCAATCTTAAGACTTCGAAAAATCTATTAATTCTAAGATCCCTGGATTGTAGAATAATTGTACATATGAAATTGTAATTAGTAAAAATTCTGAAGTAGGTATACATTAATGTATTCATCTACGTATTTATGCCGATTGTACTTGTTGCTTTGCCTTTTTAGGTTATTTAAACCCTAGCAATATTAAAAGAACATTAACTATTAATTAGTAACAATAATTATTATTCTATAATTAATAATTATAACTAATTATAGCAAAAACAAGATTTATAATTAAAATTAATTATGACAAAAACAGAATGAGAGAAACATTCTCGACATCAATAACAAATACAGAACGAGATAAAACGAAAAATTTTTTGCAACTTAGACACTGAATTTTTAATAAAAAAATCTATTCAAAACTAAAATGAAATTAAAACGCATATAAATGAAATGTAACATACCTTTAATGTAATGTCTAAATGATCTCGTTAGGACTTGGTATGCTGTTTCCTCTTTCTTTTTATTAGAAAGCAATAGAATGCCATACTAAGCGGACAAACTCGGGGCGAAAAAGAATTTGTTTCATGTAGTGAAAAAAAAAACGAATTAACTAATTCCTAAAAATCTTGAAATACCCGGATTGGCGATGACGAAAATCCCGAAATTTTGAAATTCGTGTTTTGCCGTTCCTACTTAAACTTTAAAAATTTTCTATAAGTTTAATTGAAAAGAAATTGATATCGCTTATGAATTATGATTATTATTCTAGAAGATACAATTGATTATTAAATAAAACAAAAAAATAACAATCGAAATTAATACTCATCAAATTGAAAAAGATGATAAAGGATTTTTTGGTAAAAAAATCAAGTTAAACTAACCTTGTGTATACCAATATAATATATAAATAAATCTTGCTAATAATTTATCAGAAACTAACTACATATTTTTTAGAAAAGCAACAGATAACAAAGTTTCACTTAATTATCGGTGTAGGAAAGTCAATAGTGAAATATTATTTAAGTTTTCACAGCTAATAAATGGTTTTAATTACAGAACCTCAAACCATGCGATAATTAACAAAAAACAATTGCGAGATAATTGACATTAATATTACCTTTTTTATGATTTAAATTAATTGTTTGCGTAGTTGGAATATTCTTGAATGAAATCATTCCTAAATATTTTGTATTATGCAAATGATAAATTACAACTCTAATAGTTTACGAGAGTAAACAAAATGTGTTAAACGTTATTTAATGGCAAACATACCTTATATAATCGTTTTTTTTCTATCTCAACAATTCTATAAGCATTTTTAGAAGATAAGCCTTGATTAATTTTTTCTTGGGTAAAGGTCGGTTTTTTACTACACATTTATGTTTACGATGTGAGTCACTCGACATGGTGTGAACTGTTTTTCTAAAAAAGTGGGTAAGCAAATTAAAGATACGTTAGATTCTGGGAGTAGGGTTATATAGTGTGGAATCCAAAAAAGAAAGAGGAAAGTAAAATCAACAAACAGCAACACTATTGTTTAATGTTAGCATATTGTCCTAAACATGTACAAGGAAGTGTATTATTTTCCGCATAAAAGATTTACAAAGAAATGAAAAAGAGCTTACTTTCTATTGTCTGTTTATTTTCTATAGTTATAAGCACCACCTACTAAATATGACCTAGCGGAAACAAAGAATTGTGATATTTTCCTGCCCTACTTACATTAGCATAAAAGGAGCCTACAATGTTATTCCCTTATTTGAAAGAAATAGATCTACCTTACAAACAAGATTTTGCATTGGTGAAAGTAGCTAACCAACTACTGTTGGTATCTTTAACAATATAGGCATTAGATTGATACAAAGCCAAAAAATTTTTTTTTTTATTTGAGAAGAAAGCATATTTTCTTGCTTTGAGAATATTATTATTCTAAGCCAACCAACCGAGTGTAAACTGTTCTAAGTCATAATCGAGTCTGCGACCTTCGAGTTAGATATCAAACAAGCCACTGAGAGATGTGATGCTTAGGGTGAATGTTTTTTTGCTTTTCAATTTATTTCCCTGAAGAAAGCTACCAGAAAACACAAGCCGATGTGTGTATGTAATTAGTTGTCTTAAGAAGGGAGGGTAAAACCCGACTGATGTTTATTCTTCTGAAGAAGGTTAATAGAAGTTAATGGAGGGCAAAGACTGACCTTGGTCCATCACAAGTGGTTTGTGGGAGCATGCGCTGTCATTTCGAAAAGATTTGCTATGAATTAGTGCAAGTGCTGTAGTCTCTATTTGATTTCTTAAAAATGTATGTCAATGGAGGCGAAGCCTGACCGTATTTTTGAGTAGGGCTCTTAAGAAAGTTAATGGAGAGCGTAGTGTTTATAATTAGGTCTTTGAAAAGGTTAGGGAAGGGCGAAATCCAAACCGTTTTCGAACAAAAAGGAGCCGGATCAATGGAACTTGCGATCATACACGTTTCTACTTCAAGAATATTAGAAAAGGAGGGCTATAGCGTAACCTGGCTAGGACACAGGTTTGTATGCTGGAAACCCTGACCAAATTATATAGTTATGGTATCGTTTTAGTAACTGTAGAAGTTCAAAACGCAAAAAACTCATCGGACTAGGATGTAATCCTCGACAAATCGAAAAGAAAGCGAATTTTGAGGTGGTTTATTTAAACTCCTAAGTCGTTCATAGCACATGTGTAGTCCTGACGAATTCTACCACAATACCAAATCTCGAAAGAATCGACACAAATGCTAAATGTGAACATATCACCTCACAACCACTGCAAAAGTGTCGCGAAGCGATTTGAGTAGAGGAACCACAATTATGGGCGCAGATTCAACTGAAGTTTCCCAACAGAAATTATATAGTTAAAAGAAGATTTTTAAATTAAAACAGAATTCAAATAAAAAGAACATGAGCATTAACAACTCTTAATTCCATTAAGTATCTTGGAAAACTAATTCCTAGTAGATAACATGAGAAAATTTGGTAAAAGCAATTTAAAAAAAAATAACTGTAAAAAAGCATTTAAAACCTAATTTCGAAATTTATGCTAATTATGAATTACTAGAGCCTACAACAAACTGAGACAATCATACTGACAGGCAAAAACGACATACGATCTCAAATATGGACAATAAGACAATCTAATTATGAAGCCTAAAAGAACCTTGAAATAAATAGACCCGTTTGCATAAAGCACATTTGATAAAATGATTAATTCCATAATTAGTCAATCATGTGATTAACTGGAGCATTTAAGTAAGTATGTTTTATGCGACAGAATCTTAAGGATTATCCTTGACACATAGAAGATATTGTGCATCCATACAGGCATGTAGTAAAAAAAGCAAGATATAGGGCATCCAGACTTGCATAGTTGATGCCAAAGGAAGAGAAGCGAGCCTCTCCAAAAAAATTGGTACAATTTTGTATACTTATACTGTTTTACGGAGCACCAATATGGTATCTTGCTCTTGAAAAATTCAAGAATAGGTTTACGTAAAGTAGTTTCAGTGTATAAAATGAAGTCCAGGGTAGCGCTGCAAAAGTAATAACTGTTATAGCATCCATAGATTTACTTACCCTGAGCGGAAATACATATACCACCAGATGGACAAGAATGGGTAGAAACCCTGAGATGCAGGTCAAAAAACATTAACTTCGAAATGTGGCAACAAAGATGGAATAACAACCAAGAGAAAGCGTACAGAACAAATAGTTAATTCTAAATATCTGAAAATGGGTTATGTGCAAGAATTAACAGGTCACGGATCGTTTCAAGCCTATACAAAGAAAATTGGAAAGAAAACCGAAGACACATGCCTGTTCACATGCAACAAGAAAACCTGTCAACATCTAACTAGAACAACAATTAATGAGATAATCTAATTGGTTATATGATGCAATTCAGAAAGAACTAGAAGATAATAATACTGGATAGATAATAAGAATAGAAAACGTCACATGATGATCTCACTGCGACACTTTTAGTTTTCTTAACTTACCAACCTTGAATTCGTATTAAAGTTAAAAAGAAGGCTAGAACAGTTACTACGCCGGTACGGAACGAAGTTGAAAATGAAATACCTGCTGCTGCAGAATTACAGAACGCAAAGAACCATCTCAGTATGATGAACAACCTAAAGACGTATCCGATCCCAGTTTACTAAGGTTGCATTTTACCTTCACGACTATTTAACATTTTTGTTGAGAAGATTTTCTAAATTGTTCTGGAGAATAAAGTAAAAGCAACATTTGCAAAATCCGCACAGAAAAGAAAGATTTACAGGTAAGTCAAGACCTTATCAAGAACAGCAATAGTAACTGAATAGAAGCTAGTAGAGCATGGAAATTAAAAAGAACAAAAAAGAAACTTGACTAAAAAGCCCCAAAAAGTGTAATAACAAAAAGAGACAGTTGATCTAGTTATAGTTGGTTTCAGAATATAAGTGCGAGCAGTAAATCTTGATCGTAAAGTTGAATAAAATTCTAAAGAAAACAGAAAGACGCTATTCTTTGAGTGCAACTGTAGATTTTATCAAAATAAATAGGGTATTTGGCACCTATGGCAGAATTTTGTAAGGCACTTCAGTTGACTTATTGATTACGAAGCAGCACCTCTATGGCAAATTACCTCATTTCCAACATATACGAGACAGAGCCATAGTCTAGCTTGAATGCAACAACTCTTCTATAAATGAACAGTAGTGTCACATCTACATACTGGCAGACCTAATGCGAAATGTAAGGTTAAAAGAAAATCAATGATAGAAACAATGAGGAAAGTAATTTTATAGACAGACGTCGTCAAATTAGCTGATTTTGTGCTCCAGCAGTTTGCTTATGTGTACTACATGAGCGGGATGGGCGCCTTATTGTCATATCATAAGTATATCAAAATAACCTTAAACGATTTGGCATTATTTGAAATTCTTTCATAGGTTTACAATGTAAACCTTAGCAATGTTACGTGGGCGTTAATTAAATATTTGTGCGTGTTATCTCTTTGTATACCTGTAGTACTTAAATAGAGTTGATTTTTGATAAATTTTGATTTTTTGCACACATCTTTTTTGGATCAATTAAAGTCGCAATAAATGTATGCTGTAATGCAGGGTGAAGATTAGCGTATTTGGTGTCTAGTTTCAATTGTTTCATTGGCCACGTCATTGCTCTGAAAATAAATTAAGCCTCAGTTGAGGTAGAATCCTGACGTAGTTTTCTTAAACTACTACTGGACACATTTTGAGAGTCTAAACATAGCTTAATTTTGATTCTTTCTACAAACAAAAAGTTGTCGTCCTTTTGCTATAAAATCGCAACTAAAATTATATTTGATTGTCTTTTTACCTATGACGCATGCTTTTTGTATTCTACTTGCAACCCTCTACTGCTGCTGCAGAGATCACAGCACAGATATGGTAATGGATGTAAATACAATAAGGTCAACACCTGACCTTCTAGATCTAGACTTTTAAAGAAGAGAACAAGCTTCTGGCTGAGTGTAAACAAAAATGAATATTTCTAAAAACACCTGCCTGATTCCTAGTAGAAGAAACCACAAATTTGTGGTTTCATCGTTATGTCAGATTAGCAAAAAAATTATTAACTAGATCTTGTTAATAAATATTGCAAATAATGTACTCTCCCAGATTTCTTTTATCAAAAAACAAATAAGAAAGGAATTAAAATAGAAAAATTGTTTGACATAGGAAATTTCCAATGAATTCTGGCGGGTGTGTATTTTGGTAAAAATCCACAAATATTTTACCGCAACCGCAAAATTGCAACTTCTACTGTTACTAGGCAGAGTTATATATGTAATACTTAAATTATCTTTAAGACTGTTTCAGTTTATTTACAGCCGAGTCGTATGCATACAAGTAAATAAATCACAGTTTTATATTCATTTTACAGACAAAGTTTGAATGTCAAAGTAATCATTTTGTTATTTTTGTCACCTTTTCCTTTTAATTTTCTTGGAAGAGTCATATTACTTACCAATTATTGGCAATTTTAAAACAATGCAAAAATAGAAGAAAATAAATAAAAAACCACACAATAGGTAAGATGTTCCATTTTATAGTAATTGGCTCTTCCTGTTTTGTGGCGCAGTTTTTTTAACCATTAGTAAATTAAATTATAGTAGCAAATGGATGTTTAATGATAGGCTTCATCTGTCTTTTAAGTGAATATTCATTTTAAAAATAAAGAACTGTACAAAAAAGATTACCATTTGTCCATTATTGATATTTTATTAAAATGCAAGGATTCCCCATTATTAGCAAATGTGGTGACATTATTTAAATAACACTAAATTATTAATTTATTATTTCTTTGAAATTCGTCATTAATATAAAAATAATGTTGAACGGGTATTTCAACGAAAACAACTTTTGTTGGTTTTTGTCTGCTATAACTTTAGCAAGGAAAAGAAATTTTCTGAAATATAGCAACTAGTGGCTGTTGTTAATGTTGGATTCGTAAAATCTGTTGGGTTTTACACACTGCCAGGGGGGATTGCTGATACGATGCTTATCTTTTGCAGCTGTTAGCCATAAGGTGTAATAGCCTTGGTTGTTCTTATGCACTTGCATATAAGTTATAGGTGGCAAAGGTGTTTGCTGAACGCGTGCTATCTAGAAACCTATTGTTTTTTTTATAGAGATCAGTGCACCTTATAATTAGATATAAAAAAGTCTGTCACTGAAGTTCTTTTAAAAAGGAAAATGTAAGAATTCACTAGCAACAAAAGAAAGTTTAAGGGGATAAAAGGATTTATATAACAATGTCAGTAGATCAATAAAAAGTTAGAAACCTAATTAGAACCACAATGTTTGTAAACATTGGTTTCCTTCTATCTCTCTTAAGTATCTCATTTCTGTGTTATTTACCTTACTACGATATCATTTTGTAGTTGTCCATGTTTTCGAACCGTAAGTCATCTTATCTTTTTGTATACTAGTCTATTTTCTATTTCTATTTTGTTATAATTATCTTCTTTATGGCGTTAACTAATTTTACTTTCTTTTACCTCTTTCATGTTTATATTCTTAAGATGTTACTTAAGTATTTCTAGGTTTTCGTTAATGCTATAATGCCCATGTTGTCTGCATAGCATAGCTTTAATATTTATACATTCTCCATTTTGCTTCTTTTTGTGACTTAATCTGATAATATTGGGAACAACAATGGGCTTAATATGCAACCTTGTATTACATCTTTTGTTTTCTCAAACACTCTTAATTTCTTGTTCTTCCTTAGTCTTCTGTATAGGTTTTCTCTGCTAACTCTGCTGAAGGTCTTGTGTATACTACTTGCCTTTTTTATAGTTTTCTCACTTATTTGTTTCGGGATAAAAATTACATATTGCACTCCTTTATTTTGTCTGAACCCATTTTGGTCTTCCCCTCTCATTTTCTCCAGTCGTACTTTCAGCCTTCTTTTTTTATTTTGTTGCGCACTTACAGCTAGTTTGGTGATCCTTATATTATTTTGATACCTTTTTGTATCTTTTTTTTAAATTACCTCTTAGCTCTTCTAGGTATAGTTTGGTGTCGCATTAAGCATTTACACCTAAATAATATCATGTCCTAGTGCTTTGCCTATTTTTGCTCTTTTGATTACTTCACTTAGATTTTATATTGTAATTCTGTGTTCTTTCTCTTGTTCTTTTATCGTCTTTTTATTTTCTTTGCAATGTCTGTTTGTTTTTTGTTTTTCTTCATTGACAATTGTTTTTACTTCTCTTTTACATATTTCTTTTGTGTTTTTACTTTCCTTAGTATGCCTTGTTCTTTGTCTTAACTCCTCTTAGCATTGTTCTTGTATTTGGTTATTCTTCAGTTTGTTGCATTTTAGTTTCTTATTTGCTGCTTTTTCCCGTTATCATTGTCATTGTAATTTGGTACTGGTCGTTTCCTATCTTTGCTCCTCGTTTTATTCTTATGTTTATAACTTTACTCATCAGGCAGTATTCATTCATGGATTTCTTGTTTTATACATATTTTGTGCATAAAACGTGTATTTCCGATTTTTATTTCGTCCTCTATACAGATTCCAATTAATCTTTTTTGTCTTCTCCGTAATTTCCCAGCCACCATTTTACGCCCCGATTTTTGTTTCCAACTTTCTCATTTAACTCTCCCATTATTATCAGGTTCTGTTTACTTTTAGCTATCTGTTTGTAATTCTGTGTAAAACTGATCTTCTTTTTCTTTCTCCACATCTTCTTGCTCTATATGTATCTTTTTGTGCTTTTCATATTTTTAACGTTTTTTCTTACCTTTTATTTTGCTACTAATTTATACGTCTTTATAGGCTACTTGTTTTTTAATTTTGTTTTCCTCATTTATGTCCTTATTCATAATAGCCTTGGTCGTCTCCTATCCTCTCCTAGTTATTATGTTCATTACTTTCTTGGCTTTGGTATATTTTTACCTTCTGTATATTTTTACAAGCCTCTCGTCTTCTATGGTGGTTTCTTTTTGATTCCATTATTAATTTTCTTTTTCACTGTTTGTTCCAAAGTAATGTTTTCCATTTTTTTGTTTTCTTTGTCATTTTTTATTCATTTCTTCTACTTCAATATTTCTTCATGGTACAGGACATGTTTGGATTAGGATGAATTTCTTTTCTTTACTAGGTTATTCTATGTGTAATTGAGCAATCTAAAAGCTAATTCTGTCCCATTTCTTTAAAACTTCATATGCTTAGTATGTTGAAAGAAAAATTAAGTTCCTAAGTCCTAAAAAATGCCAAACTAGCGAAAAAGTAGTCAATGCTTATAGTATGCTTTTTATCCAACATTGCATTGGTTGGAAAACTTTTAAAATAAATTCCCATTGTTATGAACTTTGACCTAATTTCGACGTATAATCTTTTGCAGATTACCAAGATCACTTTCTAGACACCTATATCGTCTGAATTTGATTTTAAAATTCCCAAGATTTACTGATCTGTCATTACAAAGTTTAATAAATGTAAATAATACTAAAAAAAGGAAGGAAATGTAAAATGTATAATTAATGAATAAATGTGCAAAATGACCAACCGCTAAGAGAAGGCGAAACGTCGTATTAAAAATCTGCTAACATCACTGAAAAAGGTTGCTTTAACAATATGAACTCGTTTTTCAATATCTCTGAAGATGATCAATTAAATAAGAAAAAACAAAAGTTCAGATTTCTAATGTTTTTGAAGAATTTCGGAAACTGACTTGACATAACTTATTTTCAAGAATTTTAATTTGATATCTTTTGACCTGAGATGTTTACCAAATTTTTAAAATTCATTTAAAATTGTAACCATTACAATAATGAAAACCAAAGAGCACATTTCTAATGGCAAATGGGGAACTACAGCCACGCCAGAGGGCACATTTTAAGAAGGACAGCTGCTTTAGTTTCTCGTCCTTATTGTTATTCTTTATAGATATTATTTTTCAAAAATGATAATTATAATTAATATACTTACCAGATTAGGATCTAGTTGGAAGCTTTGGGCATAAGTCAGAAGTTTAAGCAATAAATAAGAGTAAGTAAAACCATTTGGCTGACTGTTCATTCTAGAGGAGATTAGTGAATATTGCAGACTTGGGCATGACTCTTCCATTACTAGCCGCATCAGTCACATAAAAGGCATTGGCTGTCTTATGATTGTAATACCACACTTGAAGGAAATATTTAGCTATGTTCTCGCCAAGCAATCCAAATATTAAATAGATTCTATTTTGACAAAAGTGTCGCTTTGCTCATGAGTATGAAAACAACTCGAATAAGACTGGAATATGAAGTCCATTCCTAGTTCTCTCGAATTTTGACAAGGCCTGAACATCGAAAGACGCGTACATTATCTCTGACAGTCGCTTACGATACCACTGAATGCGAGCATCAATGACTTCTATAGGTATATTCTCCACCAAAATATGTCAAAAATTGCACGGGATACAAGTTGTGCTATACAACTTAGATTCTTGATGAGCATTTTTACTATAAGGTATCTAGAGTTTTAGAAAACTGTGTAAACGTACTAGTAAGAGGCTGAGATAATCCAGTAAGATAAGAACACTGCAAAACTAGAGGTTTTTGTTATTTTAAAATTTCATGTTTAATTTAGGATGACATTTTGGCGTTTGAGAAAATAAGAAAATAACTGCCTCATACTGTATTAGAAATGAAGCAGGAAGCTCTAGCCTTTGTTAAAAGATGATGAGTGCAAGAGTATTTGTCAGTTAATCCCTCAAAAGCATCTCTGGTACCATTTACTAAAAAAAGCAAACTTCTAAAGATGAGAGAGCTGTATCTATTTATTTAGGGGGAGGTTCAGTTTCTAGGAGTAATCTTGTAAACATCGTCTAGAAACTAGGTTACACGGAAGAATATTTAATGGAAACTGGAGCTTTTTTCCTAGTATGCGACGATGTACCTCTGTCATCTTTAATTTCAGGTTTCAAGGCACCACAAGCAACAGGACGCAGAATATTAATGGGATGGGTGATTTGAAAAGCAGGGTTTCAAGTAAAGACTGAGTTGTGTTTGCAGGCTAAACCGCCTTAGGTTGGATAACAGAATAATTAAAATACATAATATAGCAAGAAACCAAATCGCCTGACAAGTGTGGGAAGAAGAACTCTTTTATAGAACCAAAATCCGCCAGCACAAGATTAAAGCATTGCTTAGGCAATAGTACCAAGAACATTAGGAAAAGACCCCGAGGTAGAGACAGTCCAAAGTTCTCCTAGAGAGTTCTAAAGAAAAGTGGTAGATGATCTACTCAGAATAAATAAGCAGGGCGTAATAACCTTTTTTAATCATTTTTCATCTTGTCAACACAATTTTCACATACCTGAAGCATTAACACCGTTTTACTTCAAATTCTTACTTTATTATAGTTCTGTTATTTTTCCCCAGTGTATAGAAAAAAGTGAATAGCTGTAATAATGTGGTCGTGTAAAGCAGGGATGAATTCAGATACGTCAGCTGATCGGGTTAGTGGTAAGTAGGAGCTTTTGGTTATAAAATCTTGAACAGACGAAGTAGTACGCATTCGAGAGGTCCGACGTCCGATCTGTTTTTACTGAGGTTTTTCTTTTTTAATTTTTTATCTTATTCCATTCTTACTTTCACACATCCTAAAATTCCCATTCTTGGGCGGAGAAGAGCTTTGGAGCTCCTAAAGAAAAATAAAATATTGTAACTTTCCTGTTTTTGGTTGGATTTTGGAAAACCTTGACAAAAGTACGTTATAAATATAAAAGTAACTTTTGGATGAATTCTGAATTTTTTCAAATATAAGGCGACTCAAAGCTTTTGGTATCGCTTTTACACTGTGATAAAACAAATCTTCAGACGATTATTGCAACAAGAACAATAATGAAGAAAGTGTTAGTAAGGCAATAATAAGCAAAGTTTTAAGTTAACAAGGTAATACCAATATATGCTTATGATGGTTTTTAACGATTTAACATTAGATTCATACAAACCGCAAAAGTGAGGATTGTGTAATGTATCAAGGAAGAAAAGAAGATGCTAGAAGAAATAAAAAGGTAAGAAAATCTTAACTTGATTAATATTTAAAAAATATTTTTGCTGTGCTCTCAAGTGACAGTCTAAAAACAGTATAAAAAATGTAAATAAAAAGAATGAAATAAAAGCATTATTGCAATAAGTACATATTTATTTAGAGAATATGATGCATGCGTTATCTGCATATTTAAATATGCATATACAATAAGCTTTACTATGCAATAAACTGTCAGAGTTACAGTTCTAATAATGTCTACTTATTTATAAAATGATATTTTCCTTGAAGAATGCAATACTGCAGATAAATGTTATGAGTAGGCAGGAAAATGCATTCGTAATTATGGATGACATACAAAATTATCAACATTATTATATAATTATTAAGTGTCCTATTAACACAGTTCGGTTAACCTTAAACTGCATTAATACATATAAATGAAAATAATCGTCAGCAATAAACGAAGAAAAAAATATGGTTACCTTGAACCATTTTTGACTTGCATCCGTCTAAAATACAATCGTAAAAAAGTAAATATTTTGCGCAAAACACGGTGTGAACAATTTATGAGTCTCTTTAAATCATTCACTCGCTTGTTTTATTTAGGATTTGCAAAAAGCGTAGAACAATATGATATGTTATTTGCTTTTAACTGATTATTGTCTAAATTATAATAGGGACGGTGCTATTTGGAGACTAAGCAAATATTTTCCCACGTAACCAAGTTGTATCCACAAATGGTTCAAAAATTCGGAAAATTATCTTGATTAAACAATATTGTTACTATTAGAATTTCAGATTCCTATTTTCAAGGATATTTCCCATGCGCTTTCTTCTTTGTTACTTAAATAACTATTGGTGATATATTTTGATTAAATGGGAACAGTTTTGTGAAAAATATTTCAAAGAATGAGGTTATTCGATAAAAAATATCAACAGAAATACGATACAATTCATATACATATTGTAATTTCAGAAGTCTTCAAGGTTAACCTTTTCATAATTCTGGTTATTTATTTTATCTGTGTTATATCTATCTAATTATTATTCTTTACAATAAATCCTGTATAATAAATTAACTTTAAATTCTGCAGCTGAAAGGTAAGTATTATTTTGACTTTTATAATGTGAAACCATTACACTTTGAATACATTTTTTTTTTATTTATTTTGTGTCTTTCTTTTTGGCTACTCTTCAAGCAATATTGCAGAAGTGGTCTAAAGACAGTTTACGACAATAGAAAACAAACCCTAAATTTGACATCTGATGTTTTATTCTCTTATTTCCTTCCTTTGCTACGCAATCAGAAAGCAAAAAATATTTGGCTACTGCAATTAAAATTCTGTGACAAAAGTTGTAGGTTTTCTCTTAACAGTTTTGCACATACTTATTACTTTTTGGCGTCTTATCTGATAGCTGTCCTGATTGTTAGCCAGCCTCTTGCAGATATCTTTGTAGTTCTTTCTGCTCCCTTCATTAATGCAATTTTTTAGCCCACATCTTAGACTTATAAATACCTTATGTCTAAATCGTCTTCAGAAATTCTTGCTTAATTTATTACAAACATATCTCTAGCCATACAGACGCATTTTCGCTGGTAGTATCCAATACTGTAAAAAGTGTTATTGTCAATAATATTCAATATTGAATTACTGAAGCAAACAAAATGTCGTAAACTCTTCTATCTTCCTAGCTGGAAACCTTTTTGACATTTTATTCATAGACTTGTTTGATCCATACGAGGTAACAAAGCCAAAAGCTTTCAACATCTAGTCACTATATGGCAATCCTTTTCTAGTTCTACTTTAGTAACGTCTAACTGCTTCAACTGATCACTCTCTACTTAAGATTCTTTTGTCTGGAAAGTCTTGGTCCAACAAATTAGCAAATTTCAATTCTTCTGCGCTTTAGAAATGTCACGCATTTTGTACATAAAGAATTTTAGTTGGTTGTGCATAATTTAGTTTTAAATCGTTAGTTGTACTTGCAAAATCTTCTTTGGGTAACATACCTTCTATTCCGTTGACCTTATTTTGAATCGATGCAGTTATTTAAAAGATTGGAAAAAAACAATTTTCTCCAAGGGGTTTCTTCAGTAAATATAAGATTTTCCTGAAAGGTGTCAGTAGTACTTTTCTGGAGGTACAGAACTATCAGATTCTGAAAGGAAAAGGGTCAAAATGTAAAAAGAGGACGGTGTAAAATAGGTCACTAGGGTACTATTTACCACAAGCACATATAACAAAGCAAATGTAAGTCAAAGTGTGAATCAATACTTTGAAGAATTGGAGCATGAATATTCTTCTAGTAAAACAAACATCCCTAGTTAATCGTACCGTCGGAAGAGGCTTAAATTGCATGTTTTGTCAATCACCCTTCCATCAAGGAAAAATATATTATAAATATCTAACTTTTCAGAAATCTATTCTGGTATACTGCAAGGGTGTAAACACTCTGTCTTGAGGATAGACAGATAAGAAAAGCACATTGTTAGACGTAATAGACAGGCGGAGTATTAAAATAGTTACCTAGAGTCTTAGGTACTAATGATTGATTTTTATGTCTCTCAAACTTCTCAAAAATGCAGTTGATTTAAAAATAGAATCTTGTGAGGTCTTATGTGACCATAGCCAAAATAAAGAAAAACATCTAATTCGTCAGATCTCTTCTAAAGGAGCAAGCTTCTAAAAAATCTTTAAAAACAGATGCTTAAATTAAAATTATCAGATTTATAAGTATTTGGGAGAGCTGCATACCAAATTTCAGCATTAATTACCCATGAGTAACGGTGCTAGAAGGGATGGAAAGGGAAGGACACCCTTCCTCGGTTTCAAGTGTCTTTTTGGAAGGATTTGAGATTTGTTAACAGAATCACGTATAGCCTACTAATGTACATTTGCAGCGCAAGGTTAGTCTCTCTAACTCAAAGAATGTCCATGCCAGGGCCGTATTTGCACTGTTCTCAATTTTTCGCATTTTCTATCTAGAAGATGACCGAGAAAAAAAGTGCATAGAATCTTTTTTATTTTCCATTTCACGGCGCATCAAAGCGTTATAACAACGTGTCCATAGGGACTCGGATAACTGACCCAGAAAGATATATAGAGGAAGGCAAATTACATGTTTTCGTTCTAATCGCTCCAAAAATAGAGGAAAGTCACTGTTACCCACATAAATTTGCTGCCCTAATAATGCTCTTTAGTTTAGAAAAACTTCCAGCTTGATCAGACCATAATTAACACATCTTTGAACTGGACATTCCGACACGCCACGGAAAAAAGCGTGATATTAACCAAATTGAGTCGGGTTTTTTCTAGTAGATAGAGAAACACTTCTAGAACACAGATCTCAAGTTTTATGTCGATCGGACCATCAGGACTGTTTTGGTGGGGGTTGCAAAAGCCCAAACGTTTTTCGGGAAAATCTGGAACTTTTCCGTTTATAACCGGAAATTCGTTTCTACTGGCTGATAATACTCGCTAATCCACGTAGCATAGCGAAGACCAGATGCCTATAACTATTATGGTTTCCGAGCTAGAAGGTAGTTTGGTTTTCACCTGTTGCGTTCTCTAGCGACCAAACTGCAACAAGTAGAGAATCGGTTTTAACGGAATCAGAAGCACAGAGTAAAGCACAACCTTATTCCCCAAAACCGTTTCGATATCTTGGAAAAACGCCCATTACCACCAACTCCCTTAGATGCCTATGCGTTCAAATCTGAAACTGCCTAGGGCAATCTACTTATTCAACACAATGCACTTGGTCCTAGATCGCTACACTTGCCCATAAGGCCCAAGTCGATTCTGTTTGTTTTCGCCACCAGGTGTCACCGCGTTCGCTCCGTGCGTACAGTGTAGTTGTAGAACCTTATGCTTCACCCACTCGGAAGTTTGGCCAAAATTTTCAACTTTGACCCTCCCGTGCTCCACTCCTATGTGGCGTTTAATGAAAAGCCGCCAGATAATGACTTGCCTAGGGCCGATCTATTGATCCCAAGACTACACTGCAAACAAAACATTATGAACACTCAAAGAGTGCATGATTGATACGGAGACAACAAAGTATTACAATATCTTTTTTGCTGATTCCGGTAAATGTCTTATATATTTTGACAATTTCGGAGAGCTTGCAGTAAATACCAAAGTGTGATTAAATGTTGTATTTACTTCATTTGTGGTAGGGGTTGGCTTGTTCTTTACCAACTATCTCTGTGCGGCTTAAGTATCCATATAAAAAGAATTATCTTCAGGCAGTTGCCATATTGGTTCTCATTTGGTGATTGCGCCGACAAGGGTTATTCAAAGTAAAAATATCTTACGAAGCAAATAAAAAACTTAAGAAAGTTGTACAGATAACGGATTTATCTCTACTTTCCATTAACCAGACAACTTGAACATTCAGTAAGACGCCATACGGACCTGTCAGCGGGTATGACAACAGTTGCGGTGGATGTTGATCCATTTATATAACAGAATAATTTTGATATTATTTAAGTGTCTCGCAAGGTAATGTGTGAATGAGTTCTTTGTTAGAATTATTCTTATTTATTTATCATAAACACGGAAATCGAGAGGATATTTTAGCCTGGGTAGGATTCACCGCAAAGGAGGGATTACCAGATGCCGGTAAACTTTTGAGATGGTCTTTTATAATTGACGTTATCTTCTTCTTTAAACTTTTTGCTGTTGGTAAACTTATAGACGAGATACTATAAGTATAGTAAGTACACATATTGAGGTGGAGATATGTAAATCGACCAAAACAAAGAAATCAGTTTGCACGCCTTGTTTTAATCATATCTAGTTGAATTTTGAACTGTTAATATTTTGTTTTTATCATATTACAAAAAAGTTTCTTGGAATTCTCAAAAGCAACAAAAAGAACTATATCTGGCCATTTATGTTTCCATTTGGATTTACATCAATAAGTATAAACATTTCCTTCTGAGATCGACTAACCTACGACCTGGACTATACTTCACTTTATAGCTCACTTCTAGCTAACCATAAAGAATTTCTGTATAAATAAGAAAAGTTTATTTCTACTTTAAAAAATGTATTACTTAGTGGATAAAGGAATGAGAGTAAAATTAGATTATTGCAAGATGTCCAAATCTCAATCTTTGATGTTAACGTTTTCATTGTGTTATTACACACTTTTACGACACCCGTTATATGTATATTATACAACAAACTAGCTATGGTAACAAATAAAAAGTCTCAATATCATCAACTCGACACTGCTCTTACAAACGATGCACCCGAACGAAGATTATGGCGAAACATCTACGATATCAAGAATGGGGCAAAGGAAGTTTTTAGAGATGATACATACCTAGTTTAAATAAAAAAATAAGAATTAGGTTAAGTACACTAGACACAGACGGATGTACTAGATTTAGAAGACATTTATAGTTACGCACATTTTCGAATTCAACACATTAGACAAAAAAATATTTGAAGACATAAATTTGCACAAGAAAGATAATTTATTTTATTCCAACAGTCTCCAACATGCAGATCAATTTGAAAATAAATAAAATAAGGCATAAAATTATTAAGACATTAACCAACTAAGATAATAATAGCTCAGAAGTTACGGAATAGTTTAATTAATGAAATTGATAATAATAATTGTTATTATCATAAATTACTGCAAAAACTTAAGTTTAATTGAACGCAAGTCGACAACAATGCTGTCTCTGTTTTGAGGTTATGTATAATTATCTAAAATCTGTGTGATGATGAATATGATTTCGTAATAAGTGGTCGATAACTTTCATCATTTAGAAACAAATTGAAGAGATATTTAAATTTATATTTGTTACTACTGGGAAATTAAATCACTGACGAATTTCTGTAAATTTGGAAATTCTTTTAAAAACACAATAAAGTGTATTTACGCTGACGTCAAAGTTTGTTTGCTTATCAGTTGCGTGATAGAAGTTGACGAAAGCGCTTTATATTTGCTAGCTGTTAATAATGGTATTTTTAGGATCATCTTGGAAAACAGTGCTACTAATATAATACCCTTTAATCCTTTCATTACGTGTACTTTGAACGTGCTTTTTTATACTGTTTATTCTTTTAGTTGATTGTTAGCGCAACTAATCCCGGTTTTTATTTTTTTCACCAAAGTGGCAATTAAGATATCTGCTGACTGCAAATTATTCATGGTTTTCAGAAACGCGCCAGAAAATATAATAACTTTCATTTAAATGTTTATTTTTTACGGTGAAAATGTTGATATGTAATTTCTTTGAGTTCACATTTACTTATTTTTAATAAATTGGGGCAAAGATAACATACTTTGTTATACTTATTGTAATGTTTCACCTTGAATAAGTAGTTGCTTAAAATTTTATTGCTGTCATTGTTTTTGAATTAACAAAACAACAGCAGTAACGTTTTTTTGTTTATTGTTATAGTAAAATAAAGAACTGTATATCCATTAATTAGAAACCTGTAAAGTCTTTAATTATAAAACAAGCAGAGTTCTTATTATTATTCTTTGATGTTCTTATTTTTTATGTAGTTTTCATTCAAGTAATTTACAGTTTTTCTGAAGTTTAGTTACTGAATATAAAATAAATATAAATAACCGCATAATGTGTAAAGCAGTAATAATTTTTTCTTTTTTTTGTGTAGACTAAAATACCCAATACCATTGTAATCAGTTTGTTCTATTTGGTATTTATCAAAATTGGTCACAATGACATAAGATCAAAGTAATAACCAAAGACGGATTATCAAACATCAGCCAAAATGAGATAAGTCCTTATCGCAAATCAATCTTTCCAAAAATGGCGAAGAAGAAGCTAAAGAATTACAACGTTGCAGAAAAGCCTACGAACAATAAATGATTTTGGCAGAATCTAATTCAGTAAGGTGTAGCAAAATGATCTGTTTCTAAACATTATACACTCATTCTGCTATACCCTAGAGTCTTATTTGATTAACTTCTACATATATTGGCTATTCGGACTAATTTGGCAACAAAACAAGATTTCATTAAAAATATTTTTAATATACGGATTTGGTTTTCCCATCAAATGAACTAATCGATACATTGGTAAGATTGCTGATAAATTAATGACGAGAAAACATTGGAAACCCCAATTAGATTATACATTCTTTGAAACTATTGTGTTACTATGTTAGTTAGTTGTATCAGTAGCAGTGTACAAAACAAAGGTCATAAACTAATCTTAACGTTTGCTATCCAAAAGTGTAATTAAATTTCTACACTATTAGCACATCACATATGATTTAATTCGATTCGCGCACTTTAATTTTAAAATAACTGCAGGATAGACGCAAGGTCTACAGATCTTCAGGCTATCTGCTACGAACTCGATAGCCACACCATCTAGACTGTCAGCTCGAGTACCTCCTGTTTCGGTAACAATTGATTGAATGAACAAATAAACCAGAGGGTTACCTGCAGAGTTCACTTTGTACAACATCTTAGGTCTTTGAACCCAATAATTGACTTATATTGACGGGCATAAATTAGATATCTCAAACAATCTTCTTGTGGGCAAAATTAAATGACGAGAGTCTACTAAAATAGTTTTATCCGTGCTACGGGTTTCGAAATAAACTTCCAAATGTTTTGAAATCTCTGATGTGTGGCAGGATATTCTCAGATTAACTACGATGCGGAAGTTCGAGATGTGCGGGCGACACGAATCTCGCACGTAATAGATCTTTACAATTTTTCAAAACCTTTGGGTTTTTATATTAGATGTGAAAGAGCATCGATCAAAATGTGTAAATCAATTAAAATAATTTCTTTGTTCCTTTTTAGTATAGGAATAAAATTAGTTTTAAATTTATTCCGTGACATCACTATAACTCGTGAAACTGAAAATATTTTCCGATATTGGATCAAGAAACTATTTATTAAATTATCAGAGATTTAAGAAAAACATAGAAAGCACGAGTGTAATACTTCTGTAATGTGAATGGCCTTACTACAGCATTATTTCTGTTATATTCGAATTTGTCAGGTTTACAACACTGACGCGACCGGTGACAATGTCAACAGTTAATTGTTAGTTTCTGATTTGAAAGAGTGTTTGTATTATTACAACATTGCGGCAAACATGCATTGGAGATACGGAACAAAAGTTACAAATTCTTCAAAAATAGAAAGCTTAAACAAGTAACAGAGATTATGTGTACGATTATTAAAAGGTCTTTTTAAATTGTGTCAAATGGTATACAGCAGAAAACTGTGATGACGTCATAGTCTTACGGGAAATATTTATTTGGATATTTTCCGAGGAATTAGTGTGAATCGTAAAACTTTTATGAAAGCTGTGCTCAGGGGGTCGAAATGCATCCTCGAATGCGCAAAGCGGTACAAAAGCTAGTCATTGCCAATTCAAAGAGTCACAAAATTTCTTATTGGTCAATTGAAAGTAGGGGTAACAAGCCAAGACAAGAAATTTAAAACTAACTCACCATATTGCCGGTTGTAAATTGATTTTGAGTTCACGTTTTTAGAAGATAATTTCAGTAGAAAATGAGAACTAAATTTTTAAATACAATAAAGCTCTTAGTTTTTAAAAGCATTTCACAGGAAATTGAAAGTAATAAAAGTAAGTTTACAATAACGGATGAATTGCGTTCCCCAGATAATCTGACACTTGTTAAGATTTTATCTTTTTTTTATATTTTAATATTAGAAGATACTTTCTCACGTCTTTAGCAAGAAGCTAATCTTAGTAAATGTATTAATCTTGTACACAGGGTGAGTTGAAACAGATTTGTTTTTACGAACGCAAAAAAATGGGTTTTGTTGCGAAATGTGGCCTGTATACTAGATTTCTGAACACGGAGTGACTTAACTATAAAAATACCTCGACAAAATGTACAAGATGTCAACTTTGTATGTATTATCTGAGTAGTCCGGCTATGACGTAACAAAATTATGTATTTGCAACCAACACTCTAATGATTCCTATATGAATTATAAGCTATAGATTGGCTAGAGAAATATTATAACTATGATTCTATGTAAGATGCAAGATGATGAAATAGTCCAAAAGCTTCAATTTGATGTTAACTGTTTTAGCAGTTTGTCAACATACCTACCTTATCTTGTAGCAAAACACATTTTATACTACCTACCTATTAGGCCACTCAAAATAAGATTTCTAGACGACATCCAAGACTAAGAGTTTTTTCTGTGTTTGGGGTGGTGCTAGGGAATGATTGTGTCAAAAGTCCTCAGTCCTACGACGTCGGAAACGCGCATGCGCAGAACAAAGTATGTCTCCTTTTTCTTTTTTTGCTTATATCTCTACAACAACTGGCCTTAGCAGAATAGTAACTATTAACACAATTGTAGCTGACTAAATTTCCCACAAAATTCATTCTATAATGTGTTTTCTATCTGTGATAGTTTTCGAGATATTTGAAAATCGTACTTGCTGCTGGAAGTGGGCAAAAGAGCTATGAACAAAATGCTAGGTACTTCGTTTTCAGACATCAAGTTGTCTCGCAAAAATAAGACACTACCTCTCTCTAGCATAACTGCATTCATCAAAATCCACAACGATCTAGTTGTCACTAACTCTTTGCTAATCTTCCAAAGGATCTCCATCAACAAACAATCGGATGAAGATTTGAGGAAATATTTATAATATGAGTTGGCACCGTTCCCATTATCCCTCTTTGATAAAGGTGGAATGAGAAAAACGAAAAATTCAGTGCTTTACAGCATGTTTCAGCCCACTGAAGAAGTTAATATACCCTACTTTGACATTGTTATTGATGGAGGTTTCTTACTACATAGAGTGGTTTGGCCAAGAGGATCCACTGTTTTAACAGTCTGTGAAGCATATCTGACCTACATAATGAAATCCTATCGAGGAAAGAGTTGTATGGTTGTGTTTTATTTTTAGAAAAAGTGCGATTCTCAAACTTGAATATCTCAAAAACTATCTTAGATAGAAAAAGAATTATAGAATCAATTTTGTAGAAAAATGAGTCAACTACAATTATGTATATAGCTACGTTTTTGCTAGAAGCCGCTGTTGCCGAGATATGAGCAAAAAACCAAAAAAGGGTCACATTTTGCTCTGCGCATGGGCGTTCCCGACCTCGTAGGACTGAGGACTTTTAACACAATCATCCTCTAGCACATGCCAACACATCCCAAATGTTAAAAATTCGTAGTCTTGGATGCCGTCTAGAAGCCTTTTTTGAGCGTTCGTTGACTGGACTATATTGCGTATCGCAATCGTATCTATTTGTAAGCACAGATACAGAGAACTATTTATATTATGGTTATTTCAGTCCTATCAGACTTAAAAAACTTGTGTAAATTCTTCCACGCTTAGGAAAGGTTCTAAACATTTTCTTTCATTTTTGCACATTACCACTATAACAATTCCTTTGATAAAACGTTTTTGGTTAGAATTAGCCAGCTGTCAGTAACAAGCTACCTTTAATCTTAAGTTTGTATGAATTCGAAAGCCCTTTTTAATTAGATACTTTAAGAATAATTGCAGATTTTCGTTGCTGCACTTATAGCACTATAGCACTTTTCAGATTCAAACATTTTCTCGGAAACTACTACATGGACTTCGATAATTCTCGGGTATACTATTGTCACTCTCCCTGTCAGAAAAAAAGGAAGATATGTCTTGGGAAATCCCAAGCGCTTATTTTAGCTGACCAAAATTTGATTTATGGTGGAAGTAAGTGAAGTTTGAGAGAGACATCAAAACGCTACGGTGATGCTATTTAGCCGCGTTTACAGTGATTATGTCTACAACGCATAACTAATTTGTTTAGTCTTTTTTGTTTGTCTTGACACTAGAAGGCATCTGAGATCTGACTTAGAAATTTTTTAGCAAAGAACACTTATTAGAGGAAATAAGTAGCTCCCAAGCATTTATTTTACTGGACCAAAGTTCAGTACCACCGGCAAGGCGTCTGGTATCAAAACGTGACGCCGACAACGTTTGTTTACTTTCCGTGTACAATGACTAACACAATACTTCCTTAAAATCTTTTCTTTTTAGTTTCGCAGCTGCACGACATTGAGTTTTTGACTTGAAAATTTTCTAGGAACAAAACCAATTTGATATGGATAAAATGTTGGTTACCTGAATAAGTAATTGATATACAATCACACTACAACCTAATAAACCCTGATAATGTTCCCCCTTTCTCGTTATAGAAAAAAGGAAGCTGCTTTTCGGAGCTCCTAAGAAGATTTTTAGAAAGATATCAAAATGCCACACTGGCAACGTTTCGTCACTTTTATAGTAATCCTGTGTACAAAACTTTTTTAAAATCTGTTTTATTTGCAGTTTCACCTTGTAACGGTTCGTTACTTTTTATGATGTAAATGCTTAGATTTTTTAAAATCCCGCCAAAAACTTATTAAATTACGTTGGTATGAGAACAACAAAAACAATTCAAGTTCACATCTTTGACTTTGTTAATTCGATTTCTGCAAATTATTGTTGAATTTAATATTTGGTTTGCTCATTTATTAAAGTGAATTAGAAATCGTATACGTTTAGGCTTTTTCATTTAAATTATCCTTTTTAAAGAAATAGAACCCTCTGGATTTTCAGTACCTCTGCTTGCGGAGTAATATTGAACTACGTTCGTATTTCATCATTTTATTTAGATATTTTTTGTTTTCTCATATAAAAATCTTATTTTCGTTTGACAATTTTTTAAAATTTCTAATTCAATACTTAAAAAAGTAAAAGTAAAATAAAAGTCGAAAATCATCAATTACCCTTTTAAATTAATTTTTAAAGGTTAAGTTACTTTTGCATTTTGAATTGAGCGCGTAACTGACTTACATTTTTTATGTTGGTCATCCATCCCGCGAAAGACAGAAGACTGGGGTTTGTCCCTGCAAGCAGCAGATTATTGTGATCTGTGAATATTTTTTGTTGGTGTAATTCACTCTAAAATTTGGGTTTTGGTGGAAACTTTTCTGACGTTATGTATAATATTCGTCGACGTGGTGTATTGGATCGTCTTGTATTGTCCCCTAAAGTTTGGGAAGAGAAAAATTGCTGGAATCAAAATACAAAACTACTCGAGGTCTAAAATCTGAAAACCAAATAAGTTTTGACCTGGATTTGTCTGCGGTCCCGTAATTAGGCAACCCATTCAAACAGTAGACTTGAAAGGACAATATTGTGCAACAATACTGGAATCTTCCATAGGCGTAGTCATCTTTCAAGGTGACTTTAAACTCAACTTTGGTGTTACTAAGAACATAGGTAGTTGTAATTGAAGATAATCTTGATGACGTCATCTCAATCTTGAGTTAAAGAAAAACTTGAAGTTTGGTGTAGTTGTTTATATAATGCTTTTAAACTGTAATAAAACGCATTGATTGATTTTTATGTACTATTAATAAATAGTAAATCTGCCCCAAGCTTGTGTTTTCTCCAGAATCCAAGAAAGTACTGGCACTCAACTGAATTCGGTATATTTGTTACTGTTTTTCTTTACAATAAATAGTAAGTATTAATTTTGTGTTGTTCCTCTCTAACAAGAGAATCAAACCAATGAATGTGGATAGAATTAGGTAGTCTACGCACAACAAGTGCTTTTCAATTTTTTCCATAGAATGCAGTTATCGAGTAAGGTTTATGTAAGCAACAAATGTTAAATAAAGCTGTTCGTCATTGCGCGACTTTAGAAAATACTATTTTACTTGAAAACGGTGCATTTTGTAGAAAAGACTCTTAATTACTGTAGAATCAGCAAACATTATCACAGGGATCTTTCCTATGATTAATTTACGGTAATTTCCAGGTCTGTAGTCCTGGAAATATACTCTTTTTGGTAACATGTCTTGCTTGTGCTATATGATTTTAGATTTCTTAGAATAATTCCTGCTTTGTCACTTAAATTATTCTTTTATTTCGATAGATATTGTTAAAAATGTTTTTGCTTAGATTTTTTTTATGTTAATGATTTGTTGAAGGTTCCATGGAATTTTTCTATGAAACTTCAGAGAGAGAAAATTCTTGGGATTACCAAATCTTCGTGTGGATTCAGAAAAGCTTCAATTTAGCAGTAATAAATTTTCTTATTAATTATCATTCAAGGACTACGCCCATCTTCATTCAGTACTAGGCACGTCAATAATTATAGTGACCAGTCACATTTCTTTGGTTATTGTATAGTTAATTGAAAGGAAGACTGAGGGTGACTGGTAGTACGAGGGTGGTCTGAAAAGTTTCCGACCTC